>VDFB02194989.1:0-19035 GCA_007258455.2 Sequoia sempervirens
TTTGATCTACCTCATTTGGAAAATGAGTATTGTAATGTTATTTCAAATGCAATGTAT
The DNA here is from genome assembly GCA_007258455.2 of Sequoia sempervirens. Classification (NCBI taxonomy): domain Eukaryota; kingdom Viridiplantae; phylum Streptophyta; class Pinopsida; order Cupressales; family Cupressaceae; genus Sequoia; species Sequoia sempervirens. The sequence continues at coordinate 58 of VDFB02194989.1, forward strand.
GAAAGAATCTTATATGTATATTATGTTTTCAATGATGTAATTTAAATGTTATTTAATGTAAGCTTTTAAGTTTATGTAAATTAAATACTTGCAATGTTTAATACTATTGTCATCTATGGGATTTTCAAGTAGTGTGTCATTGCGTTACTTAGGGAATGTTTGCAATTAGTTAAGTAAAGGTTTATAATTTAAAAAAAAATTATTACACTTTCGTAGACAATGCATCATTCTTTAGATTACAAGACGGGGCATTTACATCGTCATTTTCCTCATGATTTTATGTTGATTTCACTATGGATCTAAATGGTGTGTATGAACCACCACATGTTCGAGATGAGGTTCCTCAACATGTGTCGATTGTTGGAATTTTGTACATTTTTATACTTTTTTTTTTATCATTATGCTTTAGTTCAATGATGTGCAATGTATATGTTGTAATTGAATGTGATCTTGATTATTGATGTTCAAGGAATGGTTGATATGATAGATTTTGGATGTTACTATTTTATGATTTATGGTATTGAACCCCATTGGGTGATTATGTTATGCCTAAGCTATATACATTAAGTAGGTACCCTTGATGTGCATTAAATGGTTATGGGTATAGGGTTATTTCTCCACCTAGATACATAGGTTTGAGTTATTCCCCAATGATGGTTAATTTAGACATGTCACCTTGGGCTTCCCTATCTATTCCCCAACTGTACTCAAATCGAGTTCGGTATGTGTCATGTTTGACACTATGTGAACCCAAATCTCAATTAGGAATTATTTTGAAATCCCTATGTGTTGTGAATGACTAGTGAATACTTGATTTAATTAATGGTTTAAATTCTATGCTTTTTGCAAATGAAATACTAGAAAATTAAACGATTCTTATATTGATTATTAAAATATTTTTTGTGTTTTGGGAAAGGAAAAAATAGAATGAAAGTGGAAATGAAGCTAAGCTATTATTTAATTAAATTTCAAAAATTCCATGGGTTGGGAATTGTAGGTTATGTTTATGCTAAAAATGGATGATGCATTTTTATCTTGTCATTTATTCTATCTATAATTAATTAAATAATTTTTAATCATTTAATTATCTTAATCTTTTTATCATATCTATATTAATTAAGTACTTTTTTATTTAATTGATTCATCTCTTATCATTTTCCCTCCAACATTAATTAAAATTAAATTTAAATTTATCTTTGGTCCTACACTCTTTCAAATAAATTACAAATATTTATTTAAATTAAATATTTTCCTCTACAATTAAATAATTTTTAACAATTATTTAATTAGTTAATACTCCTCTTTTAAATAAATTAAATATTTTATTTTAAAATAAATAAATTAATATTTGTTTATTTCTCCAAGCTATCACTTGAATTAAATAAATCTTATTTATTTAATTCTCTCATTCTTCAAAATTCAAAATTTGGGTCTTACACTATCTTGAATTTTATTATCCATTAATCTTGCAAAGCAATCTCCACCATTGATCAAATTTTAATTGAAGCATATAAATAAGAATCTTTCATTTCATTCAAACCCCCTAGCATTTTTATTGTCAAGATCTCCCTAGCACTTTTATTGTCAAGATCTCCCTAACAATTTTATGATCAAGATCCCCCTAGCACTCTTGTTATCAAAATCACTATAGCACTATCAAGCATTCAAGCATTATCAAGCATTCAAGGATTCAATCATTCAATCACTATCAAACATTTTCAAGCATTATCGAACATTATCATTGTCATTTATTAGGCATAGGTATCATTTATTTTTTAGCATTTATCATTATCATTGAATCATACATTATTGTTCTTTCATAGTTTGTTACTTTGAAGAGAAACTAACAATGGAGAAAATCAAGATCTTAGCTATGATGACTTTGCTTGTTATCTAAATTCTATATTTTGAGCCAAGATCTTGAACTTCATTGTGTGATTATGAGAGTGTGAGTTTTACATTGTTGATATTTGTGATCCACATTTCCATTATTCATAGTTTGATTTAATTATCCTGTTTGAATGTTGAATTCTATGAATTTAAATGAATATATACACACATGGATTTAAATGATATATGATATTTACAAATGAATTTAAATGCTTATTTGGATTTTGGGGAAAATGAAGTGGATTGGAAATTAAGAAATGAGAAAATAAATTTATATTGATTTAATTAGAAAGTTGATAAAGGGTAAATAGGAAAAGGGGTTTTCTTTTTCATTATGTAATTTTATTTGAGAGAAATTTAGGGAGAGGAGAAAAACCTCTTTTGGTAGAAATTTTGATTTGTTGACAGGGAGAGCGTTTGGAAGGGGAATTTGATGAGGTTAGATTCCCTAGATTAGGAATAGATACTTGGGAATGTGCTTGCAAGTGACCTCATGTGTTTGTTTGACGTGCTTCAAGTATTATGCATTTGAAATTTTAACATGATTTGAAGTATTTTGTTTATTTATTTTAATTTATTCAATTTATTTCAATTCAAAAGGTTGGAATATGATTGGGGGAGTGTAGACACCTCCCAATATAATTTAATTTATAAAATATTATACTCATTTTATTGTTTTATATTATTTTTTTGAAAATTTTCATATTACATGGTTATAATGCAGTTGGGTGAATATTTTGTAATTCCTTTAACAATTACAAAATGGTAGTTTCAACCACAACTATGATGAGAAATTAATCTCTCCTCTCATAAAGGGGAGACTCCCTTCTTATTGCTCACTAAAATAAACTAGAAACTAAACTAAGATATGTACATTATGATTATCCAGGGGGTGTCTCCATTAGCATATTCTCTTTTTTCATAATAAGGGAAACAAATTAAAATAATATCCTTAAATAAAACTAGTTGGAGCAATAATAGTCGATACTCAATTCTATTAAACGTAGGAATAACAAGAACAAATACTAGCGAATGATAGTAACTTAGAAAGTCTACAAAAACCCAAAGTCTTCTGCCACTTCCCACAATGGTTCCAAAAGTAACGATAAGATCACATGAACAACATCAAAAACTTATAGCTCAAAGACTCCAAGTTATTCCTTGGAATGATTCAAAGAGTAACCCGTGCAGCAAGTTGTAGCTCAAAGACTCCAACAAACAACACCAAAGATCATTGTGAATATAGCTAACAATTGTAGCTCAAAGACTACATGTTCTTAACTAGATTCATACACAAGAATGTAATTGACAATTGCAGCTCAAAGACTACATGTTCTCAACCCAATTCATACCCAAACTCCAAATGCAATATGATAGCACAAAGTCTATCAGTATTAAATCTAAAATCCCTTTCAATAAAGAAACAATATGCTACTTAGAAATCAACTTCAAGATAATATGACAAGAATGACGTAAGAGCACTCTCGCATATAACAAACGTGCTTCAAAACAAAGGTTGGAGGCAATTTGCTTCTTTTATTGATCAAAATTTCAATTTTCACATACAACTCATAGATTGTAATTATGCTCTTCAAAATGGCAACATCTAGTTTCAAAAGATCAAAAGGTTCTATTACAAAAGAAATCCCTCATATATATAGAGGAGAGTTGAGAGCTAATCTAGGAAAAAAAACCTAATTTTGAATTATTCAACAAGAGAGTCCAAATTGTTTTAGGACTTCTCTATTTTTACATGTAATTACAATTTTGAAAATGACATGTAAATTATCTGAGACTAATTACATAAAAAAACATGAAAATATTGAAAGTTCAACAAGGCACATTCAACCTTCTCCACCATATTTCTCCATGAAATCTTCATACTTCTTCATGATGGCTTGAACTTCATTATTATCGGGACCTGAAGTATGTTTGGAGATAGCTAGGACCCTTGTTATGGAATCCTTTACAATGTTACAAGCTTTCCGCTTCCTTTCAAGAACAACTTTCAAATTATCTAGAGTAAACTGAATACCCATCATTTTTTCCATTGAAGCTACTGAGAAAGGTTCGTCTTCAAATTCCTTTTGAACCATGGATGTATATTCTTTGACAACTGAATTGGTGGGAATGACTTTCTGGTTGTATTTCATTACTTTCTTGCTTAGTGATGGATTAGACATTTGTAGAACAACACGAAATCAATCAAATTCACTCAAGAATCTAGACACAATATTAGAATGGCATGGAAGAGTAGCTGCAAAAATGTAATATTTTCCAATGTTAGAGAAAAAATAGGGTTTTATGCACTAGTGGGAAAATTTTGAGCAATTGCATATGCTTTTTCAATTTAGATGCAAAGGTGGAGAAAAACTAAGCTCTTGCATGGGGTATTACACTTCAAATGTAATGGCTCAAATTTTTTGAGATATTGCATGTTGGATGTAAAGGTGGAGAAATTTTGAACTATTACATGGGCTTGGAGAGCTTGGACGCGATGGTGGCAAAAAAAAGAGCGAATGCAGGAAAAATGGAAAGCGAAATGCAAAGTGGAAAAATTTCCCAGTGTTAGTGATGCAGGAGCATTTGAGTATGGCAGCAATCTACATCAACTTTCATAAAATTTTGGTTTTGTTTTCTTTAAAATTATGTTTTGGTTTATATGTGTTTGTTTGCCAGCATTCATTCTGGGTGATGTCATTTACCTGTCCAACTGGAAAATCAATATGGGAGCTATTTAATTAATATTAAATTCCCAAAGGCCAAGTAATTCAATATTGGAGACTATTTAAAAGGTAGATTTAAAAACATGAAATAAATACAAATGTATGGCGTTCCAAGTTGGGTGATTAAACTTATTTGGCGTGGCACTTGATTAGTTCACATGTTTTGTCTTGGCACAAAAGACAAATCAAAACTCCATTTTTGTGACCAACGTGGAAGAGAAAAGGTCAAGGAATTTCAAATGTTTCCATGGAAGGATAATCTTGGGTGCAAAACAAATCAGGAAACAAAGAAAAGAGGGGCAGCATTAATTTGTGGAGGATGGACAACCTTGAATAGCCATAGAAGAGGGGTGACCAGATTTATTAAGTTGTATCCATCGTGGAAATGAGGTAGAGGTTGCACAGCTAAAAGAAGAGTAGGTGAGTTTCCAGACAGGTGAGAGGAGGGATAGATTGAAGAGATTTGAGTAGCAACAATAAAAAAAATAAGAGGAAGAAAATCCACGCCATGGTGTAGAATGGTTAATGGAGACCATAAAAGAGCAGATGAAATGAACCAATGCAAATATGAAGTAGTGAGGAAAGGCCAACAAGTGATATATGAGGACTACATAGGGGAAGAGATTGGAATAGAAGACATGAAACAAAAACATAGTAGCTGTGTAATAGATAGAAGTCTGTCAATTAAAAGTAAATAGAGCAAGTTGTAACATGACAGAAGAGCAACTTCATTTGTAAATGGTATGAAATTTAAAATACAAATTAAATTTGAAGAGAGTGAAGAACAAAGGAGTTGCACAAAGGATACAAGTTAAATTGCAAAAGTGTAATAACATGTGAAATTTGAGTTATATTGAATAAATTGATGTTTGTATTGGCTTATTATAAAGTTAAATTTGTAAGAAGATTATTAGATATTTAAAATTAATTGGGTAATTAAATAGTCACTAAAAATTTGAGGAATGTTAAATTGGGTTTAATTTGACAATTGAATTTGTCAAAGTAAATTGTACTGTTTGTGGTTTGAGATTAGCATGTTTGGAACAACGTAGAGGAATTATGTTTTCCATCTACATCAATTAGTATCAGAGCAGGAGATCTTGAGAGTGGAGCGAATCCACTAGGACTTGCGGGTGAAAGTGTGAATAGACCGCCGACCGTGAGGCAGTTCACACCTAGAGGAAAGTGTGTGAAGCGATAGAGAAGAAGCTCGTGAGGGTTGTTGCAGGTGTGTGAGAGGAGTCCCGAAGAACGAGAGAGCTTGAAACTGTGAACACATTTATTTTGCAGATTGAGTGTGATGGCATATTGTAGATTGAGGTGAGATTGCAACAACAAACAAGATGGGTATAGTCATAAGGAAGAGGCTTGTGATTTGGGAAGCATGGAGATGGTATGAAGAAACCAAAACATGGAGAATGATAAAAAATATAAATAAGTGATTGGATAAGTTGGAAAAGACATGAGGAAAGAAGACGAGGATGAAGTGAATAGTGAAGAGTCTATAGTAGAGATAGTTGAAGAGGAGAAAAATGAAGATGTAGCAATGGAATACGAAGAGTATTGCAGCTTGAGTTGGATGGAGAAAGATGAGAGAGTAATCGCTACCAAAAAAATTGTAGTGAAGAAATGCCATGAGGAAGGCATGGAGAAAGGAGAAGAAAATAAGAAGCAAGAGGAAGCAAGTTCAACAATGGTCATTGAAGATGGCAAAGACGAAGAAGATTTGTTATTGAAGATGTTGGAAATAGAGGAGTGGATGGAAAAGCTCGTAGTTGCAGCGACAGGTGAAGAAAGAAGAGTTGCAGTTGATGATAATGTTGAAGATGTCACCGCAAAGGATGAAGTTGCAGCTATGGAGAAGGATGAGGTAAATGTAAAGTTTGGTTTGTTTGCAAAGATGAAAGTAGAAAATGCAATTGTTGACTGGTGCATGGATAATGCATATTTACATATAGAAGTTGTATAGGATGGTGAGGGATTTTGGTGGAGGTGGTCAGTTTGTGGTGGATTGGAACCCATGAAAGATGAGAAGAATGGAGAGTTTGTTTGGTGGATGACGGTTCATGGTGGACATGAATCCATGAGGGAGAGAAGAAATAAATTGTAGATTTTTCAAAAGAAGATGGTGAGTATTCTAGAGAAGTCTTGGAAGAAAAGGAAGAATTTTTGATCTTGTGCACTTACCCAGTGATGGAGTTCACTGTAGGTTGCAATCAACTTGGAAGAGTAGTGCAACTACTCAACTCCACCATTGCGAGCCTATGCTCACAATATTTCTACTCGATGTGTCTGATGTAGGGGCATCTGGGTATGACAACAATCCACATCAACTTTCATACAATTTTGGTTTTGTTTGCTTCAAAATTATGTTTTGGTGTACATGTGTTCATTTTCCAGCATTCATTTTGGGTGATGTCATTTACCTATCCAACTAGAAAATCAATATGGGAGCTAGTTAATCAATATTAAATTCACAAAGGCCAAGTAATTCAATATTGAAGAATCTTTAAAAGGAAGATTTAAAAACATGAAATAAATATAAATGTATGGAATTCCAAGTTGGGCGATTAAACTTGTTTGGCGTGGGACTTGAACAGTTCACATGTTTCATCTTGGCACAAAAGACAAATCAAAACTCCATTTTTGTGACTAGCGTGGAAGAGAAAAGGTCAAGGAATTTTAAATGCTGCCATGGAAGGAGAATCTTGGGTGCAAAACAAATTAGGAATCAAAGAGAAGAGGGGAAACAAATTAATTTGCAGAGGATGGAAAACCTTGAATAGCCATAGAAGAGGGGTGACCATATTTATTAAGTTGCATCCATCGTGGGAATGTGACAGAGGCTACACAACTAAAAGATGAGTAGGTGAGTTACTAGATAGGTGAGAGGAGGGACGAATTGAAGAGATTTGAGTACCAACAATAAAAAACAAAAAACAAGAGGAATAAAATCCACACCATGGTGTAGAATGGTCAATGGAGACCATAAAAGAGTAGATGAAATAAACCAATACAAATATGAAGTAGTGAGGAAATGCCAACAAGTGATATATGAGGACTACATAGGGGAAGAGATTGGAATAGAAGATAAGAAACAAAAATAGAGTAGCTACGTAATAGATAGAAGTCTGTCAATTAAAAGTAAATAGAGTAAAGTTGTAACATGACAGGAGAACGACTTCATTTGTAAATGGTTTGAAAGTTAAAATACAAATTAAGTTTGAAGAGAGTGAGGAATAGAGGAGTTGCACAAAGGATACAAGTTAAATTGCAAAAGTGTAATGGCCTGTGAAATTTGAGTTATATTGAATAAATTGATGTTTGTATTGGCTTATTATAAAGTTAAATTTGTAAGAAGATTATGAGATATTTAGAATTGATTGGGTAATTAAATAGTCACTGCAAATTTGAGGAATGTTAAATTGGGTTTAATTTGACAATTGAATTTGTCAAAGTAAATTGTATTGTCTCTGGTTTGAGATTAGCATGTTTGGAAAGTGTAGAGGAATTATGTTTACTGTCTGCGTTAGTTAGCAAAATTTTACAAAGTGGGTGTGAGGTCGCTAAATTCCAACACCATTGCAAGGAATTTTTGATATTTTGTAAAAAATTACAAAGTCATTAAAAATCAAACACCAAGATACAAATGTCAGAAGCGGAATATCTTAAGGCTAATCCTGACCAGTTTGATAGACTTGTTAAGTTTGTCAAAGATAAGGGAATTCATCCAAGCCGAGATTATTCTCAAGACATACCAGCTGTACCCAAGCCTAAGCTTCCGCAAAGCAATTTGGTTTTAGTTCCCTCATCTATCCCCCAAAATATTGATCCATTCTATATCTCCTTGTTAGTCAATGGTTACAAGCTAAGATTGATTATGTTATTGATTGTGGTGCCTCTGACAATGTGATGCAAACTAAAGTGGCTACTGCTTTGGGCTTGAAACTTATCAAAACTTTTGGTAATTTCTTTTCAATGGAATATAGACAAGTGCCTTTGATTGGGAAAATCAAGGATGCACAATTTGCATTTGCTGCTTTCTCGGACAAGAAAATAAAAATGGTTGTCCTAGTAGTTGTTGTCCCAACATCATATGGGATATTGCTAGGATGTAATTTCTATAAGGATTTAGGAGGTGAAATTAATATGGACTGGTTAGAGGCTAGGATTCTCGTCAAGGATGTGATGTAGAAGTTATTTTCGAAAAGGGAAGCAAAGTTTTCTCTAACAAAATCAAATGACCCAAAAGCTCAGATTCTCTTTGAGTCTTCTGGGATGAGATTTTACTTTTTGAAAAGTGATGAAGTATCTTAGTCCTCAGATAAAGATTCAAGTAAAGAGTAAGCAATTGATGGCTCATCTTTTTCAGATAGGGAATCTTCTTCAGATGGTGAAATTTCTTCGGATGAAGAGATCTCATATTTTGGAACTACCAGTGTAGGTGATCCAAATGATATTTGGACTATTGAATTTTATGGTAGTTGCTCTTGCACTGAATCAAGAGCAGGAATTGTTCTTATATCTCCTAAAGTAAAAATATCACCTTTCTCTTTCAAACTACAATTTGATAATACTAACAACACAACAAAGTATGAGGAATTTTTGTTAGGAATGGAGGTTACATGCATGAAGGGAATTAAAAACCTTCATGCTCAAGGTGATGCCGAGTTAGTGGTTTTTCAGGTGAGGAATTTATGTTAAACCAAAAATGAAAGGCTATGGCATTATCACAATCATGTATGGGATCCTGACATAAGCATTGTATGATGCATTATGGGACAAAAGGAGATGATCTTTCACATATTCACCAACTTTGTGGTGAAAATAGTTTCTTGTCGACATACCAAGACAAAAATCCTTTTTCACTGCCTCACACCAGAAAACATTTGAATCTCTTCACTTAGTGAGGCATTCAGATAAGTTTGTAAATACTTGTATAGTTTTTGAGTCTTTTTCTTTTTGTGTATTTTTGTTGTGTCACCTGAATCTATGCCCAATGGATGGATGAAGGCACTTAGATATTGGAATTATTCTCCCTTCGATCATTTCAAAGGATGGTTGAAGGAAGATCCCTAGTTAGAGCTAGTTGTTATCCTCGAATTCAATTGCACTCAATTTGTGCGATAACCCCTACGAAACTTGTCTGTTTTGTAGCCTACAAACTCTAAGCATGCAAAATGAGGTGAATCACATTCGCCCTCATGCGTGGTACCCTAGCCTCAAAACGTCATGTTGAGCGATAACCTTTTCAATTTTTCAAAATTCAAAATTTGGTCCAAGTTGTAAAATTTCATTTTTAGAGTTAGAAAATTTCTCGCTCATGCAGGAGCACTAAATTTCAACACCCCTGCATGCCTATTGTTAAAAATAAAATTGCAAGGTTGGTCAATTTCATTGATCCTGCATATCATCCATAACCCATTCAAAGTTGTAGAGGTGTTGAAATTTGTCGAATTTGCAATTGCACTCCACACAAGTGCAATTAATGCAAGATTTTATTTAAGATTTGGGGGGGATTTTTAATCAGTTTTGTTTGGTTTTATTTTTCATTTAAGGTTTTAAGTTGGTTTCATTTCGTATTACGATTCTTATTGTGTCATTTTGTTTTATTTTCTCCCTAGTTTTTGTTGGAAACATGTCTATAGTTTTCTTCCCTTCCCTTCAAAGGTTTACCACACAGGTCTTTTTGGGGGTCTTCCTTTTAACCTCGTGGGTCTCACTGATTACCTATTTTTCATGGAAGAATAGTTGGGGTTTAAACCATTTGACTCATTTCTTGTGTTAAACTTTGCATATGTTGAGTGGGATTTTTCACCGCATGAACACCCTCAAATCAATGCCAAAACCTTGTGAAGGCAGTGAAAGTCTCCACTGATTCATACAAAAGTATGACGAGTTTACCATTTGCTAAGTTTGTTTCAAGTCAAGGAAAATTGTCACCTCGACATATGTTTATTTCAGTCTATAAACTCAGTTAAATGCACAAGTGAGGTTTTTCACCGCTTGTGCATAAAAGTCCCCATGTTGCATAGTGTCAGGTTGGTGAATTTTTCCGACTCAACATCAAACTTTTTTTTCAAGTGTTGGAGCAAATTTTTTTTTGTGCTTTGCAATTAGTGCAATTCCCCACCATATGTAAGGTCACTAAAACTTAGTGATCCTACATAGTTTCTATTGTTAATAATCTGAAATAGATTGAATAACCCAAGAAACTTTTTAAGAGAAAATCAAAGCTACATAAACTAGAGAAACATAAGAATGCAAACCAAGACTCTGAGAGATTATGCAATGTTGATGTGACAATATTACATTAAGAGCTTCAAAGATGAAAAGGTACAAATAAAGATGCTTGAATGGATGAAAATATAAGCTAGGTAGTGAGTTTATATAGAACTTAGGAGAGGAGGTAGGTAGTAAATCCAACCAATAGGAATCAACCACAAAAAGTGAAGATGGACCACCAAAAGTGGAAAGTGGTTCCACCCTTTAAGGAAGGGGACACCTCATCACTTATATCCTAGTTATTAAATAATAAACTCACTTTATTATCCTAGGCAAGCTTAATTAAGTGTAGGAAAAACTTAGGACTAAGGGAGAATAAATTAACCCACTAGGAGAATAAATTAACCCACTCCCCCTTAAACACAACTTAGGAGGATGCAAAAGATGATGGGTCCTAGTTAATGAGGCCATTTTAGGTACACATATACATATCAAATTCCCCCCAAGGAAGAAGAAGCCACCCCACAAATAGAGAGAGAACACTGCCCCCAAAATAGAGAGAGAAGTAAAGAAGGACTGAGTAGGCCCCCAAAAGATATCCAATGGTAGATGTTTGAAAATGGATGGAGATGATGGCCCACAATCGTTGAACAACGTTCCTCCCCTTGGGAAGAAACACAACCAAAGGTGTATGCAAGCTATCTCCCAAGTCTTGAAAGGAATATGTAGGAAGAAGGTACAAGATGTATGAAGTCTCTAAAGTCAACTCAAGTATCCCCATGTCGATGCTAAAAGCTATCACAATCAAATCAAGTGTTCTAGGCCACACTGTTGAAGATGAAAAATCAAGGTCTCATAGAGATTGATGTAGAACACATGTCAAAGACTCAAGTATCTCCTTTGAAGATGTCTTCTCCAAATGATGATCCAAAGTATCTAGACTCATGTCAAACTATAAGGAATGATCATGAATGTGAGGGTTAGAGTGAACCCTCACACCAATTGAAGAAGAATCAAATTCTTCAAAGAGAAGATGATTACACTCAATAGTGTCTTCCAAATCTGTAGTATGTGTCTCCATAAACAAGTTTGAAATACATGTCAAGAGATCATCCCAAGCTGAATTAGGAAGACTATGGATATCTTGTTGCAAGAATTCATTGGAAGCTTTTGAAAAAGCAACTCTAAACTCTGAAGTAGCAACACTAGATGCAAAGAAAAAAGAGTGGTCCTTAAAGAGAATATGTATGTCCTCAATAGTGTCATCTAGATCCAAAATGAGGGACTCTACAAATAAACAAGAGATGTTTGGTAGAAATTGGTCCCAATGAATTTAATCCTAAAGACATAAATGATCCTATTGCAATGTATCACTGGAGGCTCTCGACGAAGCATCTCTGGAATCTAAATCTAGAAGAGGTGATGTTGATGTAATCTCAACATGAGGATGAGAAGCAAGAGAAGTCTTTGTGGCATTTGAACATTCAAGATGTGCATAATACTTAAGCTCCTCTAAAGTATCATCATCATAGGGTATATTATCTACATCATCAAGTGGAATTAGACAATTTGCAATAAGATCATTTGGGAATGGAGAAACATGAGCATCTCCAAACATCTCCCAAATCCTAGTCCAAACTGTGTGGGCACATTCAATGCCCACTATAGCCAATAGAGTGTCATAATCAACATGGAAACCAATTATTCTTATTACATGATCAATTCTATTACCCCAAACATTCTTCTTATCAAGTGTGTCTCATTCAGGTATGAGTCCATAAAGGTAAGGCAAAAAATTTAGCCATTTGAGATGGGTTAAAATGCTTTTTTTCCAAGACTCATAATTAGCCTTATCCAAAACTATCACAAAAGGATGAGTAGAAATACCCATGATACAATCCTCAAATGATTACAAAAGAAAAATAATACACTCCTATCCTTTTCACTAGTATCAAAGATCACCCCCCCAAATATTATAAGGTTGGCACTTTATAATTTAGTGCGTTTACAAAGCCTTTTCCAAGATACAATGTTCAATAGGCTCAAAATAGCCAAAATTACAAATTATGATACAAAATGTATTTGAGAGAAAATATGGAAAAATAATCCCTATGGTTGCGTAGTGCTCTTGAAGACCTTTCCAATTCCTATTCGTTTCTGAAAAACGGAGCAACAGGGTGAAAGTTATGGCTTGTTGAAGAAATTAGCACAAGACAACTTCAACTTGAAATATCTGGTACAAAATGGAAAAAAATATTCTCAATACCTCTATGGATGGAAAATGCTCATCTCCAAATTTCCAATGATATCTTATTTTCTGAAATCCAACGCTCGAAGCAAAATTTATGAATTTTTTGACAAAATTGGCTGAATTTAGCCTACAGGAAACAAGTTTTCTAGCAAAAAAAGATTACTTTTGATTTGATTTCTAAAAAAATCTACTCATTTTTTGTAGACAATAACAAAAAGCTAGAAATATTTTGATGCTAAGAACAAAACCTAGAAATCATTTTTTGATCCAGTAAGCAAAAGATGAAAAATTAATTATTTTTAATCTTCAACTAGGAGAAAAATGACACATGATTCTTTTTGTGCAGCAATTTTTGTTCAGATCTGTGCAAGATATGCAAAACCTAAAAGATACCTCGTTGAGATAGCTACAAAACCCATAAATCATTTTTCTTACAAATGAGTGTAAGCTAAATTTCTAAAGCAAAAAATAACTCCAATGAAAAACAATTTTCTTCAAACCCCCGTTTGCAACTATAACAAATGATCTCCAATTTGGATGAAACAAAAGCCAAATTTGACTTTCTTGAGTCTTTTGGACACGCTAGAATAGTACAAAATGCTTATCGTATAACAAAAATGATACAATCACCTAGATCTCACAAAACATATGTACAATATGAAGAGGTTATTAAATATTTGCAAACCCTTTCTGATTCTCTAGATCATTCAAGAATGCAAGAGAAGAGCATACAAGAATTTACAAGATTTTTACAAGAAACTCAATATCTCAATCAGAAATCTAAGAGCTTATATTTCTCAAAATAAAAGCTTTGATACCATGATAGAAATCTGAAATAGATTGAATAACCCAAGGAACTTTTTAAGAGAAAATCAAAGCTACATAAATTGGAAAAACATAAGAATGCAAACTAGGATTCTGAGAGATTATGTAGTGTCGATGTGACAATATTGAATTAAGAGCTTCAAAGTTGAAAAGATACAAAGCAATATGCTTGAATGGATGAAAATACAAGCTAGGTAGTGATTTTACATAAAACTTAGGAGAGGAGGTAGGTGGTAAATCCAACCAATAGGAATCAACAACAAAAAGTGGATATGGACCACCAAAAAAGGAAAGTGGTTCCACCCTTTAAGGAAGGGGATGTGCCTCATCACTTATCTCCTAGTTATTAAATAATATACTCACTTTATTATCATAAGCAAGCTTAATTAAGTGTAGGAAAAACCTAGGACTAAGGGAAAATAAATTAACTCACTAGGAAAATAAAAACCTACACCAACATCTACCAATATGTGGAATGGGTATTTTTGTTGACTTCGCATAAACTTAACAAGTTCCCAAATGCAAGGTCGGAGTTTTTTTCCGACTTTACATGAATTAAAGTTTCTACTATATGCAAGGTCACTGATTTTTAATGAATTTGTAACTTTGAATGGGTTATGGATGATATGCAGGGTTGGTGAAATTCATCGACCTTGCAATTTTATTTTTTGCAATAGGCATGTAGGGGCATTGAAATTTAGTGCTCTTTCATGAGCAAGAAAATTTATAACTCTAAAAATGAAATTTTACAACTTGGACCAAATTGCGAATTTCAACAAATTGAAAAAGGTTAATGCTCAAAACAATGTCTTGAGGCTAGGGGACCATGCACGAGGGTGAACGTGATTCACCTCATTTTGCATGCTTATAGTTTGTAAGATACAAAATAGACATGTTTCGTAGGGGTTATCCCATGAATTGAGCACAATTGAATTCAAGGATAACTATAGAGAAGGGGGATTCGCTACTCATGAGTTCTCTTCATTCAGAGAGCCTCACAGGGTGAACTGTCCTAAACTACCTCAAGGAACAGTGGTGAGAGTTTTAGAATCCAAAAGAGTAGGTCACAAAGGTTTTTTGGACAAGCTATCAAGCTCTTAGTCAAAGGATGACATCATAGAATACAAACGACAGTGCGACATGTTGGCGTCCTAGAGGCGTGTTGACATCTCGTACAAACCAGAGAACAATTTTATCATAGAAAATGGCTAAATGACTACTCTGATTATTGAGAAATTACAGAATGCGATAAAGTAATAGAAAGTGATAGAAATGAAAATAAAGCATGGTAAATGATAAAGATAAAGGGGAGAAAGAAAGAGATCACAACCACACAAGTGATGAAGCCTCCAACATGTGAATGTCTTCAATACATGCATTTGTAAGATCTGGAGAAAGTGTTGAGGTTGTATAGGGGTTTGCCTCGGTCAAACCCCCATTTTGGTGTTCCCACCTCCACGGACAGCTAGATAGAAAGAGAGAGAAATGAACCAAAATGGAAAGAGTGTGTGGTGAAAGAAAAACTTGCTCAAGAGTGGAACCCACACCACCAAGTATGAGTGATAAAAGAAAACCCCGCTCAAGGAGGAGAACCTATATCACTAAAAAGGTGATAAAAGAAATCCTTGCTCAAGGAGGAGAACCCAGATCATGAAGTAAGGATGCAATTGGAAGGGGAAGTGACAAATCCCAAGATGCTCAAAGGTGTAAGCAAGGCTTAGGAAGCCAAGGAGGAAAACAAAGAGAGCTGCAAAAGCTAGGAGTGTTGTAGAGGGTACTATGAGAATGCAAGAGAATGTTGTTGTAGCAAGCAATGGAGCTATGCAAGCAAGAGAGGAGAGAGTGAGAAGCCAAGAAGCAAGAAAGAAGCTAGAAGTAGAAGAGAGTTAGAAGTTAGAGAGAAATAAATGGAAAGAATAGCATTTAATGAGGGAAAAGAAGCTTCTTCAACCATTACAAGGCATCCCGAGCCGTTACCACTGACAAAAGGTGAGGACAAGTGGCAAGCATGCTTGGAGATAGTTGTTTGAGTGTTGAAATGTTGCAGGATGCTAGTACGACATGTAGATGTTCGCATGGCGTGCTAGTTTCTAGACACATTATGCTACAAAACGACAAGAATGGGAAAAGCATAATGTTCGACGCAAAGCTAGTGCACGAAGGTAGCTACTGAAAAGGGGTGTTGGAGCATCCCAAGAAGGGAAAAAGACTGATGCAGGGGCTAAAATGAGCCTACACAAATGCTAAGGGAGTAGACACTAAAGTGGACGCAAGCATGTATGTGAAATTGCTAGGGGTGCAATTTTACAACTATACAATAACAAACACTCAATTTTTGGAAAATGCATAAAATGTGAAATTTACGTTAAAAGTGTGTTGTTGGGAATATTTAAAGTCAAACGATATTTTTAGATTATTGAAATTTGAAACTTTAAATTTTGAATAAATTTTAATGGGGTTTTGGGAAAATTTCCTAGTTTTTAGTGTATTGGAGAATGAGAATATTTGAATGTTTTAAATGAAATATGATGAATTTGAATGTTTGAATGAAAGTGTAGTTTATAAATTATTGAAATAATGCTTGTGGAAACATGTTGGGAAATTTGGATGAAAATGAATTTTGTGCATTGTTTTTCGTCCTACTATCATTAGTAAGTGTGAAGAGCCTAAGAATAAGGTATTAAAGAAGGTCTATTAGTGGCTCACAACATGTCCCCAACCCAAAGTGGAAAGAAGGTTGATCACAGTGGGGGATTCATGTAATCAAGCAATAATTATGAAATACGTGTAATTAATTAACTAAGGTAATGGATGCCCCTCTCATGCCTTGAGTGCTTGTAAAGGCTTAGGATATTTGGGAAGACATGCCATCTCGGGGAGCTTGGGTATTTTAAGGTCAAGTACTCTCATTTCTATGAGAGAGGTACTAGATTCTACATGTGGTATACCATTGAGCACCATGATGAAACTCTCTACCAATTCTTTGGCATCTTATCCTAGTGACTTGTGTGTTTGTGATCTGCCAAATTGGTGAGTTGGACCAATGACGATCCTTGTGATATCCTAGTGGTGAGTTATCCATGATGTTTATATATGATGTGGCATTGGTGAGTTGGCCCAATGTGGATTTATGATGTGACATTAATGAGTTTTCCCAATGTGGATTTATGATATGCCAATTGTGGTTTTACCAAATGAGGTCTTGTATTTGATCCATTATGTGATTTGGATGATTGTTTGATATATGATGTGTATGATTTTGTGTATGGTGTTTTTTTAAGCCATCTCCCAATGTGTTGTTGTGAGTGTTGTGATTGTGGCCCATGTGACTATCTCCTAGCACAATGGAAGTAGATCTTTTGATTCCACGAGGTCGGGTGGCATGGAAACCACCTTTGGGGATTGGAGGATCGTGGTGGAGTAGATGACAAATTTAATGTGGTATATTTTCTCATGCTTTTCCATGTTTTCTCCCATTTGATTCAAAATGTAATAATGTTTTTATTGGACCTCTCATTGAGATGAATTGTAATATTTGATAATGGAAAAGAGTATCAAGTTAGTTACTTGTCTTGGTGTTGGAAACAAACATGATTATATTATGGTTCTCATAATTGTACTAAACAAATGTTAAAGTGAAATTAGGAATCTTTCATTTCATGTTTAAAATGAATTTAGATGATTTCTTTCCTAGTTGGGTAGCCTAGTACTTTACCTAGGCAACCTTGTTTCACCAAAATTGACCTAAGGTGCCTAGAATTTGACTAAGTATACTTGGTCAACCTGGTCATAAGTGGGGTGAGTTGGACATCAGTGGGGTAGCTTGGTTTTGTAGGTTTAAAATTCATTTTTTTTAACTATGTTAGTGCAGCCTAGTCCTGTACTTAGATGACCTCATTCCACATGCAAAAAATAGAATGTTAGCCCCTCTACCACAATTAGCTAGTAATTTTCCTAGCCCAATTCCACTGAAGAATAATTTTTATGCCTCCTATCTTGCCCATTCCAACTATTTTCATCATCTGGACCTTCAAAACCTAGTCAAAGTATCTTTCTCTTAGAACTTGAGCATTCTTCTTTGTTTCAGGGCCTCATATGGGAAAATCATGTAACTAGAAGTTGTTCCTCATGGTCCCAAGGGTCTAGTGGGTTTTTGAGCATGTTCTTATGTGATTTTTTTGAGTCCTTGTGGCATTTCTTTCCTCATTTTGATTGCTTTCTTTTGAATTTATTGGTTGTCAAACCTAGGGTTAGGGAGATTGTGCACATAGTCTTGTGAAGAATTGGGAAGGTTTTAATCCTTCATGGTTTGCCTTGGTTGTGTACTCAACACTCCTCATAGGTCAAGGTATGTAGTGCAGTAGTATTTCTTTTCTTGTGTGATTGTTGTCACCTAGAAATGCACCCCATGCAAAGTTATAAAAATCGAAGCTTGTGAGAAACATGGGATCACTTCAAGGTTGTGGGTCACCTGAAGTTGAAATGAACCTCCAGAGAAGGTTGGATTCCTTTGTGCTATCACCTAAACTACTGATTCTTTGAAGGGAAAGGGAGAAGGAGAATGCATTAAAATGAAGATTAAATCCTAAGGTGATACACCGAACTTATAAGAAATTATGAAATGAAACAAGGTAATCATACACTGGAAAGCTAATGATTAGTATTTCACTTACTCGACATAACCCCTTTAGACTTATGCATCATTCTCAAAAGGCTTGATCTACATACATATCTCAAGAAGGAAAGATGGATTTCACAGCTTTAAGGCATGAATACAGATTTAGAAAAACACAGTTGAAAACTTGCATAACCTAAAAATACAGACATGAGAGTAATACAAACATTAACACTGGCTTCTGAGGTAAACTCTATGTTTTATTCCAGATTCTAGTTGAGTTACAAAAAACATACATCAACTTCACGAAAGGATTTGATGGAAATCACTAACTCTCAAAATGCATAATGGAAGCTTACAAAAGGCCAAAAACCTTATATATCAAAGTGTGTTGGCCTTATGGTTTACAAAATGCTCCAGTCCTAGAAAAAATCTATCCTTAAGAT
>VDFB02194990.1:0-15301 GCA_007258455.2 Sequoia sempervirens
AACCCAACTTGGGCACCAACTTTCACACATGCATTCAAAGATGCCTAATGACACATCATAGAATCTGTCATATGTCATAGATTCCAAAGTGGGATGCCTATTTCCACTTGGGATGATGATGTGTCATCCAATCACCTCCAATGGGGATGCCACTCAGCTGGCGGGTCCCAATTTGTGGCATGACACCATAGACAATAAAATAATACATTAAATTACAACAAATTAAATTAATGTTAGGACTCTAAGGTTGAGACACCTTAATCCCAACAGTGAAATTGGGTGTGATGTCCTTCAAGTGTGTGATCTCTCTTAGCATATTGTATTCCTCTTAGTAGCTTGATGCGACACATTGCATCCCCTAAGTTGTGAATCTTCTATTCTTCAATTGGTCCTCTCTTCGAGACATTAGGCACAATGTTCCCTAAGTTAAGACCTTACATGAACTAAGTAAAACTCCTTTGAATGTACTCTACACTATTTTTCATTTACAATATTTGTTATATGGCCACCTTGCATAACACACTTTGCTTTCCTGTGGAGCCATTTTGTTTTTTCATGGGTGTCAAGCATACAAAGCTTTGCTTGCCTCATGAAGCTCAAAATTCATTGTTGTGTGGCACCTTCTCAAATTTATCAGGAGGTATAGCTTTGGTTTCATTGTGTGTATTGGAGCCAAACTTAGGTGTGACTTTCCCATATCCACTTGCTTGTATGTTTCAGTGCATACCGGGCGCATGCATATGTGTCTCACTGGGGGCTCACCTAGTGGATGGCTTGATGTTCCACTAGCCCTTATGAGTGTGCATTTTGTTTGCATGGTGGACATCATGTTCCACTTGTAAACGTTCTTGGACAAACAACCTAGATCTGATCCCCAACATTTAGGACAAACGGTTGAAGCTTGATCCATCCTCTTTTTGTTTTTGTTTTCTTTCTCTTTGTCTTTGGCAGTGTATGCTTGTGTCTTGTTGCTTCTTATATCATTTACATGTGTTTTCTTTTGTGCCTATGTTGGTTTTCCATAGGATCTTGATCTTGGGGGCTTGATTATCCCTCTTGATTATTTTCATCCTATCTCACTAGCATTGGTACACTTGGACCCCTCTAGATGTGAGTTTGAAGCAATTTCATCCTCTCACTAAAGTGGGGCTAAATGTAGTGTAGAAAATGTATCCCTTTACATTTTCACACTTGTTTAGGTCCTCCCTCTTGAAATTGGGTTTATTTATGCCTTAATTGGTACTATTTTTGCATCCACAAGCCTAATTAATGTAGCTTTTGAGCATAATCCCCACATATATCAATTGAACTATCAAAATTTAATTATTTTTGTTTTGTATTGCCTACTTTTTGATCTAGGACTCATACGCCACCTTGGACATATGGGTCCTAGTTAAGTTTCGAGGCCTAAACCTTGAATTTGCACATAAAACTTAACAATTCTTGACCAGTCCCTAAGCCAGATACCGACTCATACCTAACTGGCATATGAGTCCTGCTTAGCTTGGACCTAATTTGAATTCAAATTCTTGGCAGGATTTTATTCTGCTAGATCTGATGTCGGCTTGTAATGTTGTAATTTCGGGAAATTTGGCATAAACAAGTATAACTACAAGGTTATTTCACATATTTTCTCCTGGAAATTTAAGTGATCTTATGAGCATTCAAGTGAGAGTATTATAAAGTATTCAAGAGCATTCAAGAGTGATTATCAAGCATTTTGGATCATTATTCAAGATTCAAGCATCATGTCAAAGTCATCATGCATCATGTTTGTTTTTGAGCTAACATTTGTGATGTATGGTTTTATGATTCAAGCAAGCATTCAAGCAAGAGTCAATTTAAGATTCATGGCTATCCATTATTTACATAAGATTGCAGCCTTTAATCCAAGGGTTTGCTGAGTTGTAACATTGCATATTTGTTCATTAATCAACATTCCTACTTTCTATTTCATTTCATTTCAAGGTTTGATTATCAAAATGGGGTTTGACCAAGGCAAACCCCTATCCACTAAAAAACAACATTTTCCCCCCTCTTTGATTTGTGTTTGCAGATCTAGGTTAAAGATCCATTAAAGAGAAAGATTGGAGAAAAATTGTCATGTTTTCAAAGTTGTCATCTACATTGTAAGATCACATAAAGTCACCTACAGGTTGCAATTTAGTGATTCAAACTTAGAGATTTGGCAGGAGAGAAGCTACAGGAGAACCTAAGAGGATATCAAAGTTTTAGATCAACTTTGATACTGGGACTAAATCACCACTTGTGGTGTATGAGTCCCAATATATTTGATTTCAAACATTTCCAGCAGATCCTAAGTTACCAGTTCCAGATTTCGGTTCTAGCCCAAAACCCTAAACTAGGAATAAATCGCTCCTACTGGCATATGAGTACTAGTGTGCATTAAAAGTCATATTTTTAGGATTTCAAACCTTATCCTAAGCATCTTCATTTTTCCAGGTGCACCTCTATCCTTTCTCAGTTTACTGTTTTGATTTGAGTTCATTTCTAGGTCATTTACTTGGGTTTTGCATATCATTTACATTCCTTGTCTTTCCAAGCCCTAGCTTGGTGGTGAACCCCCTTTTTATCTTTAATCACACCCTAGGACACCTTATTGCAGATCTCTTTCCCTCATTATATCCCTTGATTGAGATCTCTAAGGTTTCCTTGAGTGAAACTTATAGGAAATTGGTTGTTTTATCTCCCTAAACAATAGAAATGACAATTTTCGAGGTTTAAATAGGATCTTGATTGTTGCAATAATTCTTCACTAAATTTACTCTTGAATGCCTTGAAATTCTCTCGAAATTCTAGTCAAAATGCTTAGATCAAACTTGCTCATAAGATTGCTAGGTGAGACTTAGTGAAATGACCTCTTATTTATATATATGTAACATCAATTTCTTGAAATTCAAATAGCATAAGCCGACATGTGAATATAGATTGAATCGTTGAAATTCCACCAAAAACATAGTAAAAATTTAGGTCCTAGTCCTAAGTGAGGACCCATTCGCCCTTGGGCAAATGGGTTTTAGGTTACTTACCGAGGACACACATTCTCCAATGATAAATGTTATGGCATTAATGAATTTAGGGTTTTCCTCTTCAAAAAATGAAATTAATTAGGCTTGGATTTGAATTAAAGGGGCCAATTAAGGAAAATTAACCTCAATTAATTAATAAATCCCTAAATGAGTGTGAAAGTGTAAAGGTACACTTTACAATGCCACATTAAGGCACAATTAAGCCTAGGCCCTAAACTCAATGTGAATATGTAAAATACATATTACAACACTAAATTAAGGCATCATTTAGTTCATTTTAATATTAATTATTCCCAAATTAATTATGAAAAAGGGATACTTTTTTCCTACACTACACATATAAAATAACGTAAATATAACTACTCCAACCTTGTGTGAAATATACCTACATTTGTTGCTACAACGAGGTACTAATACATGAGTATGGATTTGTGCTTCTCAAATTTTTCAAATGAAGGTATGTCATTCTTTCTAATCATATATACTTACAAGGGTGATCCCACAATATTGGTTTACAATTTTGGCCAAACCGACACTAAACTAATTTTTTCTAACTAAATCTTCACTTTCGAGCACCTATAGTGGCTAAACCTTGAGGAATTTGAAGATGATGCAAACTAGTGATTTGTGACATTTTGTCTGTAGATTCTAAATATATTTTTTTCAAAATTTTGGAATCAGATTGCACTTCTTTTTCCATCTCCTTCAAAACTATTTTTTTCAGTAAACACCATTTTTAAGGAGTGACTCTCACCGTATAGCACAATTTTTTTTCCACATGAAGGATAAAATTTAATTTTTTGAATTTAGATTTGTAACTAAGGATATCTAATGCTTCCAATCAGTTTCATAGTGTTTTATTGAATTATTTTTTCCTTAATCAAGTTTCAAAGTCAAACCAATTACAATGGACATAGGTGGACTATATAACACAACTTTTGTATGTATCAAAATTAAATTTATTTATTTTGTTGGATCAAGGACTTAATATTGGTGCACTCATATTTTCAATTTTTTTAATAATCTTCTAAATTTCCACATGTGTAGAATAAAAGAGCTTCATTTTTGTGAAAAACCTACATTCACAAGAAATAAAAAATAAATATAATAATTTAATTTAATTTAATTAAAAGTATAATTTTTGGAAGCTTATAATAAGGAATACATACTTACAAAAAATAAAATGAATTGATTTGATCCCCCAAAAGGTAAACAAAAGTGGTTTTTTATCAACATTTTGATAGGTGTAAAGGAGACTCCGTTATAGGTATGGTTTAAAACTAGCTGGGTTCTATCCAAGGGGGTTTGATCTAAGGTGGTTTGATCAAACCATCTTCAATCAAATTGGAACCTTTAAAATGGAACTTTTCAAGGATTAAATCATTATATTTTCTAAAATATGTGATTTTAGCAAAAATCGAATCTCCTTAAAGTGTAAACCACTATTGTGCACCCACAACCAATTTCCAAAAATAACAATTGATCTTGTAGGATATGCAAACCAATAATCATTTTTCATAGCTTATTTTGGCTTGTATTTTCCCTGCACACATCATTCCAACTAATAATTTGATCTCTCTTCATTCCCAAGTGGTGCAACAATTGTATTAACATGTCCTAGTTGTACAAGGTTGAAATATGTTCATAATCAAATGAGCTTTTAATTTAATTGAGTAAAGATGAATGAGCATGAGATAAAGGGGTTAGATATCATGGAATCCATGTATCTTCCCACTCACTTGACTCGTACTAATCCTAGTCTTATTTAATACAAATTTGAAAAGGACAAGCTAATTCTCGTGTCCAAATAGTCCATGTACTTGCATCTGATATTTGAAATGAATGCATCTTTGATGATTCATTGATTATCTAAAAATCCAACTTCTCTCCCACTATCCCCTCATCAACTAAGCTGAAAAACCTTCACACTTCTTAATCAAGTGCCACTCCTTGTGACAATGCATAGTTACACCACTTAACAATAGAATTTGCATGACTACATGTAGTTCCACCTCTAATATTTAGTTGTTCTTCAACTAGAGATCTCTTTACACATGCACCCACTCCATCATGCTCCCCTTTTTTGTGACCAACTTAAAAAAACTTCAAATATGAGGTATAACCCCCTCTTCATGCATTATAATCAACCAATGAAACATATGAGCATTCTTGAATTGACTGGTGCAATTATCTAATCAAATGAGATGTTGGTCCATTCTAATATATTTTTCTTGTAAGAACTCAAAAAATTGTTGAAACAATATTCACATACTTTGATGAATGATATTGATCATTACTCATGTAAAAAATTATACTCCCTCACTATATTTTTGTTCTCTTCTATAGTATCAGGGGCATGTCTATATGTTATGTGGACAAAAACAACAATTTGAATAGAATTGTAATATTGTGATTGCACTTCAATTTATGGTCACAATGTGTAGTTTTATGCAAAACTGACGACAAGGATAATAGTTCTAATTCAGAAAAAAATATTACACATCTTGAAATGTTGATCAAACCATTGAAACTTGTGGCTATGTCTTGAATACTTGTAATTTTTCCTTTAAAAAAATAAAAAAATCAGCAATACTTCTCTTGTAACCAACTCACATCTAGAACCTTCATCTCCACTCTTCAAATTGTATTTCACTATCTCATATCTCTTTTTCTCAACCATTTTCTTTCCAAAATCATGCTTTCTTCCCACATCAATACATTATATAAATTTTGATAACTCACCACATTGTAAACACTTTTCATTTAAACAATGATTTTTATATAAAACACAACCATCATATTTAACACATAAAAATAAAGCTAATAAGTATTTAGATGAATTTGGTAGTTGTGTTGCACCACACTCCTATTAAATTTTTTTAGTATGAATAGTAAAATAAATATTACATAATATCTCATGATATATAGAAAATTCCACATGGTATTTGCAACATGTATTAAAATTTTTTAGAGGCACACAATAAAAGGGATTTCAAGATTCAAACGCCCTTTGTGAGATTTTTCAAACTTGGATGTGTTTCACAATTATTTTTGTACAATGTTGTTTGGCTACATTCTAAGTAATGTTTAGGATGTGGTGTGCAATATTGATCATCACTTCTTAATTTTAAAATATATTTTACATTGGTTGATACTCTAGATTTATAGTTCCAAAATTAGTGAATTGCATCCTTTGTGATATTAGTTAGCTTCTTATCAACTCGTGAAACCCTACAACTGAAATCCCAAGTATTATTTTCAAGAGGACCAAGTATTATTTTCAAGAGGACTATCGAGTCTTAATTTTATCCCTAGTGTTTTTGACAATGTTTTATAATTTAAATTTAAGTCAAGACAAGTTTTCCTTAATAATCGAGTATTTCTTAATTGTTTTCTTATTGTTGAGGTTGTTTTGATTAGAGGAAAGAATAGGTTTTGAAGGGACCCAAAACCCTATCAAATCAAAGAATGCTACTAAGAGATAAACCAAAAACAATCAATAGCCTAACAACATCAACCACCCAAAGATAAATGAGACTACCCATGCTACAAAAAATAGGTTTTGAAGGGAACCTTAAACCATTTACAACCAGGATTTAGAGGGAACTAAAACCATAGATGACCACAAACACTACCTCAAACAACCAGGCTACAACTAACCAATCACTTAGATAAATCATAACTAAGCCATTGAAAACAAAAAACTTAGTGATGCAAAACACCAACATCACCTGACCAAAATTTCCACAAGAGAACCAAAAAAGAGGGCAGAAAGAGCTCCCTTTTAGCATCTCCAACACATCCAAACTACCCAAATTAGTAGGAAAGTTAGAAGGCACACTAGAACATGAGGAAGCAACCACCTCCTTGTAGCACCACCCAACCAACCCAATCTCCACCTCAATAGGAGAGAGCTCCCCTCTATAGGAGAATATGACATGAAAACCCTTTCCACTATAGCCACAAATCTCTAGAAAACTAAAAATCCACCTGAATAGGAGTTGTAGGTAGGAGAAAAGTGATCTCCCCACCATATCCATAGAACCCAAATCCAACTCAAAAGGAGAGCTATCCACCTTAATAAGAGTGGTCTCCACCTCAATAGAAGAAACTGATTGTAGAAATAGGAAGAGAGGAACACTCCAACAAAAAGGGAAAACATAACATCCTTTGGCAACACGAGCACCTGGGTCTTCACAAAAATCATTGAATACATCCCAACCAACATCACAAAAACTGAAGGAAGGGTAGGAATAGCTTCCTTGGGAACCTTCAACCAAGACACCATCATCTTGGCATCCTCCAAGAACCACCACAAAAAGGAAATAACCATTTTCCAATTAAAAATATCCAACCCTTCAATTGTAGAGGCTACACAGATTCCAAGGGGTTCAAAACAAATCCCTTAAGGAACAAGGGCATTTGGGTTTTTAGAGTGAACTTTGTAAACAACCCAGCCATAAAAAAAATATAGAAACAGGGGCAACAAACACACCCTTAAAAAAATTAATCAAGGATACCAAAAGATTAATATCCTAGAATAACATCTACATAAGAAAGAAAACTAACCCCATTAACAATAGAAACTTCATTGTCCAAGAAGGGTTCAACACCAAGCACTGAATAGTAACTTGGAAAAAACAACCAATCCTATGAAAATGGGATAAAATAATGCTAAAACCTTGGCAAAGGCATCTCCACCAAGCATCGCAAGGAAGGACCATGAAATCCAAGCACATGCAAATATGCCCAAAAGTCACCAACTGGCATACAAACCATCGTAGAAGGCTTGCACACCACAAGGCAATGAAAGAAGCCACAACCACACCATCACAGGGCACACCAAAGATCGAAAAAAGTGAAAAACACTCTACACCCCACATCAGACACCCATAGCTACAACCCAACTCACCTCTCGCAAGTAGAAAAGATGTTGGTTGAATAATAAAAAGACTCCCAATAGCGACTACATCCATAGGAATTCCATCTATTGCCTCTCCATTTTCTTCAAGCCAATCACTGAGCACCCCCAACCGCGCCCACCATAGCTGACCAACCACAACAAGGGCAATAGGGGATAGTTTCCATTCGCCTCATCCTCATAATATGCTTCTTTCTTGCCCTCTTCAACAAGGGAATTAAAACGCCTACCCCCTCTCCTTTTCTCGCTCGCCGCACTCCTCTGCTCCATTGTGTGTATTGTTGAGGTTATTAATATTCTACAAGAAACTAGTTTATCTTTATCTTCATTATTTTTTCATTGAGGTTGTTATTACTCTATGAGAGAAACTATTGTATCTTTATCCTTACTATTTTTTCTAATAAAATTGAGTGTATTAAAAATACTTTTTAACAAGAATATTATTTC
Source organism: Sequoia sempervirens (assembly GCA_007258455.2). Taxonomy (NCBI): domain Eukaryota; kingdom Viridiplantae; phylum Streptophyta; class Pinopsida; order Cupressales; family Cupressaceae; genus Sequoia; species Sequoia sempervirens. Next base: position 8,419 of record VDFB02194990.1, read on the forward strand.
GATTAGACATTTTGTTTACATGAATCTTCAATTTCTTTAGTAAATGTCTCATTTTGTTCATATTTAGTAATTGTATAAAAAAATAGAAAAATTTGGTTAATATATATTGCCAAAGTACTCATTAAAAAATTTCAAATTCCACAACCAAACAATTTGTGATGACCTCTTGCCTTCAATACTTTCTATTATGTTCTTATCAATTTCAAGTAACCATTTTGGAGTTCTTGAATGTTCTGCAATTTTATTGAACTCATTACAAAATGATGAATGTGGGATTTTATTTTCTTCTTCACAAAGGTCCTCTCTTCTTATGTAATTTGGAGATATATTGAGTTTCATTATTTCATGTGTTATCAATTTCATCAATGTTATCAACAATAGAATTTTATTTTTGTATTATCTCTTGGCTTCTTTGGAAAGTGTTATTAAGGATTTTAGGAAAAAACCTAGGAGTCTCATATTGCATGAAGAGCATATTATGTTGATTATAGAGTATGTTAAATCTTTTTTCATCCCTGTTGAACTAAAGATGGTCTCAAAATCCCATTTGGCTAAGTGTGTTCAGAAACTCTCTGATTATGAGACAAGAGAGGACTCAAAGGATGAGGATTGGGAGGTTGAGGGTGATGATGAGGACTCTATGGAGATCTACTCCAACCCTCCATCTGAAATGGTGCTTAAATCAAAGAAATATTCCAAGAAAAAAACCTAGCTCTCCTCATCTTGGGGTTCTCAAACTGGAAATGGGGATGAGAAGGAGAATTTTCCCTCCCCTGCTGCTAAGAGGAAGAGTACAAAATCTTCCAAGGGTTCTCATGAGGGAAATGAGGAGGTTTATGAAACCTCATCTATCATTAAAAGAAAGAGCTCAAAACCTATAAAAGGAAGTGGTAAGGGTAATGATGACTTGGAACTATTTGTTCACTCTCTAACTGCTAAGAGAAAGAAATTTGATGTTTTTGAGGGAGTCAAGGAAGGAAATTTGGAGGGTATGAATCTTGGTGTGGTTTTGGGGATGAACAAACCCTTTTATAAATGAATGAAGGAGACTATGAAACCTAAAATAAAATTTATGGAGGTGTATAGTGAAGATCATGGGAAAGATAAAGGTAAGGTTGTTCTCGAGGATGATATTCAATAGGAGAAACAGGGTACCCCTCTGCCTGAATTTTATGAAGATCCTAGTATCTTCAACTACAATAGGGAGGAGATATATGATATTTTAGGCTTGGCTAAGGAAGGTTTTGTTAATTACTTTAAAATTTTCAAATGGTTCTTCATGGCGATCAATCAAATCAATGTCAAAGTTTGGTCTTTGCACAATAGGATTGAAAAGAAGAATTTTAAAGAGGATGGGTCTATAAATCTTGATTGAGAATAATAAAATGCTAGAAATTATGCAAGATACAGCCAAGGATGTGATCATAATAAAGAATAATTTTGAGACCCAAATTTCTATGCTTGAGGAGAAACTATTGAAAGTCTATGAGAATCTAGAGAAAGTGGTTAGGGTAAGTGAAACAATGCTCTACAACAATGCTAAAGGGCTTACCCTTCTTAATGAGAAGGTGGGGAATTGGAGAGGTAAAGAGGTGATTTTTTTCCCTAAGGATGTTGAGGCTATGGATATGGGTTTGATCAAAGGTAAACAAGTTCTTACTGGTGGTGTTGGCCCGAGTACCAGTACTCATAGACATTCAAATAAATCTATGGAGATTCAGAAAAAAGAGCTATTTGAAGTGGTTGGCCTTCATGAATGCATGATTTCACAGGATTTGGAGGCAGCTAAGATTCTCAAAGACCTTCAATAGGTTGTTGTTTTTTTTTTGGTTCTTTGATGGTTTGTTTCCTTTTGGCTACTTGCTTTTTTTTTGTTATATCTTTAGCAACTTCTTTTGTGTAAAGGGTTTTGGGTCCCTTCAAACCCTGTTTTACCTTTAATAAAAAAATTAGATTATGGAATGAATTTAAATATCATGGGGTTCTTATTGATTTTATTTTTTTCAAACATTTCATTATATTCAACATTAGAAAAGTTCCAATTTCAATTTCATTTAAGGGTAAAGAAAAACCTTCACTTTCAAGAGTATCCATCATACCTTTTCTTCCCATCCTCTTCCTTGCTCTATCTTTTTTCATAATTGCTTTAATTTCCTCCACTTGAAGTTTCTTGTTCCTTTTGGATTTATGATGACTATTGCTTCCCATTATGCAAATAAAAATAAGGCACCCTAATGATTGATAGAATCATTTTTTGTTAATGAGTGTACAAAATTATTATTTTATTTGTAATGCATAGAAATCATGAACTTATTGAGAGCAAAGCATTTGTGGGGGTCATTGCTTGGCCTAACAAATTGTTTTTCCCATTTTTTCATTAAAACCAAAATGGATATTTGTTTCCAAAATAGAATCCATTTCTACAAAAATGATATTGATTTTGTATGTCGTAGGTAAAATAAAAATTACTTTCCAAAACGAATATCCATTATAGATGAATATCTATTTTTTTACATAAAATTTTTCCCTTGGTTTTTCCTCAAGAAAGATTTGGAATTAGGATTGGGGATGTCAAGCCTAAAAGGTCAATTTTTAACATGTTTAGAGGTTTCTTCCTCTTTGAAGGATTTCACCCTTCATCTTGACAACTTTTTTTATTTGAATTTGATGAAATGAAAAGGGTTTATTAAATAAATTGTTAACATTATAAAAATATAAGATATGCTTGATTATGAATTTAATAGATAATTACTAACAATTTTCTATATGCACTATGTTTGAAGTCCTGATTGATATGTTGATTAGAAAACATTCACAACTTTCAAACCATTTCACCTTTTTCAAATCCAAAATATGCATCACACTATATGCTTCGCTAGCTATAGGTTAAAAAAAAATATTTTTTGACCAAGTTAGGTTGGTTAGAAAATTATTTTTTAATATTTAAAAAAAATCCTAGTAGAAAACTCATAACTAATTATTTACTTACCAAAAAAATAGAAATATATGTCACATCCTAACAAGTGTTCTCTACTTATATTAAAAGATTAAAAAAAAATTGCTAATACTTAGGTTGGCCAGATTGACACCTAATTTTTTTTTTTTATAAAATTATATTTATATATAAATATATAGCAAAATTGGTATGCCAATGTAGTATTATATTATATATAAATAAGATAGTACAAAAACTGGTTCTAAAAGGCATACTGGCAAGAAAGAACAAGTAAGAAAACCTCCAGTTATAGCCTGAAATTAAACATTTATATTTCTACATATTTTTGAATTTGTGTTAATAACATATTCAAGTTTTAATGTGAAGTTGCTTAACTCTATTTTTCTATATTTTCATTGCCACTTAGAGGCATAGTTTGGCCCATCATGATCTTGCACTCACCCTTGGATGTTGATAATTATTTTCTATTTGGGGCTTTGTGAAGGAGATCATACTTGTCACAAATTAATCATTAAGTTGTTTGTAGAAGGACATGCTGCATGCTTTTATTTGAAGGTTCTCTCTTTAGTCGTGTGTTTTTTCTTAGATGTTTGTGTTCACATCACACTAGAGTTGAGGTTTGTGTGGAGCTAGTGTGATAACTATGTTTGTGGTTATGTGTTGTTATTTTATTTCATTGTTTTTTAGTGACAACATGGAGGCTCTTTCATCTCTTTCATCTTTTGCATGTCGAGAAATTGGAAGAGCTATGGAGACTAGCACATGAGAGTTGTGTTGCAATAATTTTGTTTGTATGATTTGTATATCATTATGGATGTTCCTTGGTACTATGTGTTATTGGTTACATCTTCTACGTGAAGTACTATTTTTGGATCTTTGGATTCCTTGATCATTTTCATAACTGACATTACCCATGATATGTGAGTTCCAAGATAGTGTACTTGTGATCTTGGATTGTGTTTGATATGTTGATTGCATATGGTTTACTTGTTATAATGTGTATACCTTAATTTTGAGGTATGGTCAGTTATATGTGTTAGAAACAAGATATGGTTTCTATTCTAGCGATGATGATTTTTTGTATAGCTATTGAGGTATATTTATTACCATTAGATTTGGTTTTTCTATTTGGATATCAACTTGATGTAGGATTTATGATTCTATGTGATAATATGTGTGGCAATTGTTTGGATCAGAAGTTATCTTTTGTGTATTTGCATGATGGAGGATAAGAGAGTTTTTGTTTGAGATATTCGTCATCATAGTTATTATTGTAGTTATCTTGATAGAGTATATGGAGCACTTGGATGTATTAATGGTACATGTTGGCTATAGGGATTAATCCCTTAATGTTTTAGTTTAATTTTTACCCCTTATTCAATGTATAAAACAAATGCTCAAGAATGTTATGAAAAGGTATATTGTTCACCTTGCATAATATAATAATATAAGAATTAATATTATTTATGGTGCACCTAGGGGATCTAGGGATATGTGTACCACATGGGCTAGACATTCTTGGGGCCACAAGTTTATATGGTTTGTGATACATTGGGATAAATATTTAATATGATTTTAAACATTAGAAAAATATTTAATATTAGAAAATCTTAGTACCAAAAAGAGAAAACTTAGTTCGAAAAAGTAAATGAGGGGAAAATATCTTTTTAAGCTAAGGTTATTTGAGAATTTCCTATAGGTTGCATATGCGAGGAGAGGAAGCATGGATTAGGATGTGTGGCTACATGATTATTATTTTCTTGTTCACATGGAGTGCAATTAGGGAGCTTGATGTTTTAGAGGTATTCATTGAAACTCTACAAGTGTATCGTAATCTTTGTTCATGAGATAATATATTGAGTGTAGATACTTTTGGAGGCTGTGTTTTTCCCTCATTAGGTTTTTTTGAGGATACATATTATTTCATATTGATGGTATATTTGTCTATTATTTTTTATTATAAAATTTAAATTCTTATTTGCATATTTTTCTCATAAGGTTAAGTGTAAATAGTTGTTATGACTACAAATTTCTTTCAAATCTTATGTATGAAGCGTTTTGAAGTAACTCATAATAGGAAGGAGAAACTTGAAGAAAATTACAAAGGGAAATCTTTGCTTGGGTAGCCTAGATTTGTTCCATGAGATCATATTCCTTATTATTCTTAGAAGGAATATGAGGAGTTAATAGAAGAATAAGATTAGAAGGGGGAAGAGAAATAGTCACAAGGTTGGTCTACTAGTTTCACTGAGTGTTATTTGTGTGACTTAATCACTTGTAATTTGGTAATAGAAGGGGCTTCATGTACAACCTTTGAATAAAGAGAAGATAAAATTATGGGGACCAATAAAGTATATTTCTTAAGTTCAAAGGAAAACATTGGATAGTAATGATTGTCTAACAAAGTGGGGGTGAAGAAAGAGCCCCACACAAAGAAATGTAATGATAAATGAGAGTAAAAAAATGATGAATAGTTATAAAATTCATGTGTTGTTAGTTAAGATTAATTAGTTGACTACTAGGGCCCATGATAATAGGTGTGATAAGTCAAGCCATGAAACATGAGTGGGTTAGTGTAGTTTTAGTTTTTGAGTATAAGGTGAAGGGGTAGGAGCTAACACAATGTATTTTAGATCCTCCAATGTATCATTAAGAATAAGATCATATTGAAATAAATAGTTATTATAAACACTAAAACATTATAAGAATAGAAGACATCATTGTATACACCTAAAATCTGTCAGGATAATTAATTAATTAAATACAATGTATTGAATTAATAAACCTCTTATTTCATCTACTTATAAATAAATTCTAAATTTATTTATATAGTTCACATTTTCTAATTCTTCTTATCTTAAATCATATTCCTCTAATCTTAATTAAATAAAGAAATTCAAAAGTTTGTTTTATTTAATTAATATATGTAAACACTTAAAATGACCTAGGCTTGCAAGCTCATTTTTACCACTTTCGTCCTAGCATAATTGTGACATTTAATTATGTCCTTGTCCACATTCGACTATTAATTAAACAATAAATTATTGTTTAATTAATTCATTCTTTTATTCTTCATGATTATTAAATAAATAAATTTTATTTATTTATTCAATACGTCTTTAATTGTCTAAAGTCTTCCTTTAATTAAATAAATTTGTTAATTTATTTAATTACCTTTATCCATTTATTCTTCCTAATTATTAAATAAATAAATTTTATTTATTTATTCAATATGTCACTAATTTCCATAATTAAATGAATTTATGAATTTATTTAATTATCAGTCATAATCCTCTAAAATTAAATAATTATCTTTAATTATTTAATTACTCAATTTAACATTTCCATCATTTTAAATCAATTTATTATTTAAATTATTTCTTTTTATTAACTGTCACTTCATTTTGGTAAATAATCTGAAAAAGATTATTTATTGTCTTCTAAAATCCATATTTTGAGTTGATTTAATTCAAATTGGTAGCTTTCTTCCAAAAATCAAATTTTCAGTCCTCTTATCTTTCTCTTCAGTAGATTTGATTTTCTCGGATGACATCTCAACCACTTCGTCTAAGGATTTTCCCTAACCTAATTAGGGATTATCAGTTAAATCTCATCCTCTGATTTTAGGTTTTGTCAAGAGTCAATCTGTCCGTCCATTCAAAATTGTGTTTTCTATAAGATGTCAATTTTGCTCATAATTTAGGGACCACTTCGTTATTATAGGCATTATAGTCATTTATCATTCATCATAGTCATTCATCATCCATTATAGGCATAGGCATAATTTTATTTAAATCCTTCAAAACTTGAATAGAACAATGTCATAGTCAAATTGCTCACACACTTGATTTGAGGGCATCAAATATGCTACAAGCTAGGAGGTGTTATGGAGGTGAACCATGGAAGCTTCAACAGATATCTGGTATA
>VDFB02194991.1:0-45313 GCA_007258455.2 Sequoia sempervirens
GGTACAACTCTCCTTGATTTGATGGTCTTCTTTGATCAAAGTGTCTCCCTTGCCCTTTGTTTTTTCTCTTATGGTCCATGAAATCATTGAAGGACATGTCCATCCTGATGTCGGCAGGTAGAGAGTCATACTCTGTACGGCCAAGCCTCAACTGCTCCACGAATGAAGCATTCTCTTCAGGATCTGGCTGAGTGACTACAGGAGCCACAAAGGTGGGTTTGAATGGCCTGGTGGAAATGTAAGTGTTGTTTGACACCGTCCGAGCTGCATGCTCATCATGCTGGTTTGAAGCACTATGCTCCCCTCTATGCCCTGAGTTATTCTGTGGAGTGGGGTTCTGACCCACTTTCCCCATCATGAGAGATACCATGTCCATCAAGGCATCCATCTTTCTTTCAAATCTCTTTCTGGGACTCAAGGATCTTTCTCTTCCTTTCCCACTGTCATCTCTGTTGTTGGTAATCCTCTCGTTACCCCCAACTGATCTCTCACCTTCTGCCATGTCTGTTTCCTGAGAAGACTCCCAACGAGCCCTCAAGATTTCTGAAGCAGTCTGACCCTCTGGAGGCTGATAAAGCTGGAACTGTTTTCCAACCTTCTTGTCTTCCCTGGCAATGTACCTCTTTTCTCTGTCACTCATAGACAGAATGAACACAGGATGGCAAGATCTTGGCTCTGATACCACTGAAATATTCCGAGCCAAATTTTTTCGTTTTTTTCAATTTACAAATTACAAGCAGTGCACCCGTTAAGGTTAGAGAAGTAAACCAAAACGTGCAAGAAGCAACTCTAACCAGAATGGCGCCGATGATGGCGAGCATTGGTCAGAGGATCTTCCTATTCTAAATGCAGGAAAGAACTCAACGTCAAGTATGTGCTACCCAATCCAATGCGGAGTGAGGGGCGACCATATGACGGAGTGAAAACTAAAAGTAATGCTTGAAAGAAACTACTGAAAGTTGAAACACTCAACACCCAGAATGTGCTTGCTGACCCAGTGTGGGTAAGTAGCGACCATAGGGCGGAGATGGATTACATTCAATATCAAATGCTGAAAGAGAAAAGAACATTACAATCTTGATAAGCAAGAACTTAAATGGCTGCCAGTACTACTGCCAGCATACAATTTGAAAGATGACAACTTGCTATCAATTATAAATCAGCGTATGTGTAATTGCAACAATATTAGTAATCTCTGTGCTGAGAAATGAAACTTAAATGGAGATAGTATTTGATAGATCCAACCTTGTCCAAGCTTGGCAAATCCTCAATGGAGTCTCCACCACGCTTGAAGAATTCTCACCACCATCCGATGTAGAAGTTGCAGATTTCTGCCCACTGTATATCAGACCTGCACCTTACAGTGAATAACCATGTAGAAACCCTAGTTTCCCCCTGTTCCCGATTCTGACTGAGTTTTTAGGTTTTCTGAAGGTTTTAGGTTTTATTGACCGTTTTTTGAGTTTTGAACATTAAATGAATGATACGATTTTTTGCAAGAGTTTGAAATAAATTCAATGAAAATAAATCTACTTCAATAACAATGATATTCAGGGTAAATATTGAAGACAGACTATTATTTATCCTTTTGTGATGAATACAATAGACTCCAGTTGCATGCAAAGGAAAATACAATGATATTAATGAGAACCTGGTTTCAGCCGCCTTTGAGTTGAAAACAGATTTGTACGGCCTTCAAAATAATAGTTCTTCCCTAGCCAGATGATGTATGAAGCTTTCCAAGTGTTAGGCGCCTCCCTCTGTGAAGTTAATATGCACAAAGACAAGTGATCTGCTCTTGAAGGGATAACATGTTATTTCTGATACAGTACGGCCCTGTACAGATTGGTACGGCCAGTAAATGAACAGCAGCAATAAATAAGAATCCTTCCTTATGTCTTCAATGCTAGGTCTCTGATGAAATGATGCGCCTATGTGAAAGAAATGGATTCTGAATGGAAAAAAAACCACGCATGAACTTTGTAAGCTATTATTCTCTGAGATCAATGAATTATGACCTAAAAATTATCAAGCATTAGCGAAAGATTGCCTTCCGGATCTGTCGCGGCCAGCCCTTGATGTTCCTTTAAAATTAGTCTCCTAACCCTCATGAATATGGTGCGCCCTTCCTAGCGCCAATGAGTGAAGTTTTCTTTTCACAGAAACCCAAGAGTGGCTCTCTAATTGAATACGGCCAAGTACAGAAAAATGTCGGCCTTCTTTAAAGCTGACAATAACAATAAAAAGTCGGCTCTCTCTCGAGGAATACAATCTCCCGGTCGATGATAGATATTTGTCTTCACGAATGGAATGAATCTTGAAGCTGTGTGGCTCGTGGATAGACAAAACCTCACGATGTTTGGACGTGATGCTCGTAATTCCTCGTGAAGAAATCCCGGCTGGCAATAAATCGAGATGTTGACTCACATCCTCACGAGCGCCGAAGAGATGGCAGTTCTCCAGGCCGATTTAAACCCTAAAGATCTCATTATGCGGCAGGGCTTGATCAATTTCTCACGATTCTCAAATGTCATAAACCAGCTTTCAAGGCAAAACCCTTTAATCTTCTCAAAGGCGAATTCATGTAGGAATTTTAATATGTTTGACGAATTTAATTCTTTTTTATTTTCAATGGTTCCGGTAAAATATTTTATAATGGTGAATTCACAAAGCATTTGCTTTTAAATGTTAGAGCACCCTGTTAATGCTTAAGTTATAATTTTAAGTGGCATATTATAATCATTAATTAATTAATATTTAATAAATGTCATTAAATATTAATATCTTCCTCGTTTCTAACCCGATGACTGATCCGTCTGATGCTGACGAACTCTGAAGTGATTCCTGATGACGCCACAGCCAAACTGCTAAAAATAGCAGTGGTCCCACTCTGCCTGCCAGGAACTGCTAAAAATAGCAATTCTGCAAAATGTCTCCGATCGAGCCCAAACGAAAGCCAATTGATCAATACTGCCAATCCGATGCTGAGTCAAGCTCCGAAACGACCCTCTAACCATTCTGTCAGCCTACGAGGGTCTCATGATAGGCCAATCTCACGATCACTGATGCTCGCCAAAAATGGGGACATGACAGTCCGCCCTCCCTAAAATTGCTTGACCCCAAGCAATCTCCACTGCAAACAAAATCCAATCCTCGGAAGGCCCCAAAAGGAAAACTGTGTAATGTCCCACACATCTCGAACTATCTCCTGTAGCATCATCAAACTCAACTGCGCAATCAATGCCTGGATCCCAAACCCAGAGTGAAAATCTGTCGTGACGGTCCTCCTCAGGCTGCCACTGCGCTCTACTGCCTCCAACTTCACCAAGCTGAGAATAGTGAAGTAACTCAATGGGACCCACCCAAAACTCTGTGTCAAAGCTGTCGCCACCGGGATCCCAATACAATATGAATCCACATCCATCTGTCATGCAGAGATAGAAACCTCTAGAAGCATCCACTATCCTGAATCTCTCCCTGTCTTCTGCTAAATACTCATGGATGTGATAACTGTCCAAACCATCATGCCGACTAATACCATGGTCGCCCTGTAACCATGTACCTGTATGAATCTGCGACATAGAAGTATCAAGCCCTGTCAAATACATATCGGCATGATGTAAAACGGACTGCTGTCCCTGCAAGTAATACCCCGCAAACTGCTGAGTCAAGTACCTGCAGCTGCCAACCCCATCTTGTGAAGATGGTAACTCTGCACACAGTAATGAATTACTCCCCTCAACTGCTCCAAGAGAATCACCCTGTGTACAAGTACGGTGCATCGAATACGAATCATGTACAGGTGGATCAAAGGAAAAACCGTAAGCACTCCTCACCGTGTACACCTCTTTGAACTCCTCTGTGAGTCTGGTTTGGAATTGCGATGCACTGGAACAATCCCAAACACTACGATCATCACCCAACTCAGAACTAATGTCAAGGGTACGATCAACGTCCAACTCGAAGAGTGGGTTGTCATAGATTACCCCACCATCAAATTCAAACAATGGATTGTTTACAAACTGCACAATGACTTCCTTCTGATCGGAATCATCCATCTCTGAATCGCTGGAATAATAAACTGAGTTGTACTCCTGACTAGGCTCAAACAACAGCTGGTCATAGTCAACTGTATCGGATGAAAAGATTGATTTGCTTCTAGAAGAGGGAAACAAATCAACACAAGTACCAATCTCCCAACTGGATGAGACTCTGAGAATCTGCGGTGAAGATGGACAAGTATCAAGGGTTGTCACACAACTCTCGAGTGAATCAACAACCATGTCACAGGAACTAACAATAATCTGCCCTGCATCACCTATCACGGGACTAATCTCATGAGAACCGGGTGCAATGCGAAACTCACTGCTACTCTCATCAAGTGCACTCATCCTATCCGTATCAACTGCTCCTGTGACCGTGCTGGATGTAACCACATCCTCAACATCTCCCTCTCGGCTATGAACCATGGGTGTATACTCCTCACCAACCACTGCCATGCAAGACTGAACGATATCCAAAGGTGGTGAAGACTGTGCTAACCTCAACGCCACGGTAAGCCTCTCAATCTGTAACTGTGACTCTCGAAGAGCCAACTGGGTGCTCTGCAATGAATCCATAGTCGCCTCACGCTCATGAGTGAGCTCAGCGATCCGCTCCTCTTTTCCCTTCCATGCATCATAACAAATGCAATCCCACTCGAGAAGGAAATCCCTGTCTGCTAGTAATCTGAGGTAATTTTGCTTCATCGTTCCAATTGCTTCTCGGAGTGCATGTATCACTGCAAGGGAAAAACTACTATCACCGTGCTCATCTGTCGAAGAAGGACTCCAACTGTAGGTAGTCAACATCCGACGAGCAACGTCAAAATGCTCAAGGGCGGTGGTAATCATAGTGTCATCTACATGTAGTTGCCCAACCAAATGATGAGGATTCTGAAACTCACGACCCCCATACAAGATTTCCGGTTCACCATATGCACTATGATAGGACGCTGATCCGTCATCACTCTCCTCATGATCTGCAGCATCGTGTGTGCTCTCAACCATGCACACCTCAACATCTAAGGTACTGCTGCTCTGTACCTCGAAGGATGGCTCAACTGGTACGGTAGAAGTTGCTGGTTTGACAATATCCTCACACACTTCTACTCCAACAATAACTGCATGCTCATCCAACGCATGATCCTGGGATTCCATATCAACATATGAATCTTTTAGCTGGTTTTCAATGGTCTGATTCGAAAAATCAGATTCGTCATAACATAAATCCTCAATACCAACTGCATCTGTAGTACCCAACTCTGGAGTCTCTTCACGTGACGACTCAATAGGGTGAGTTTGCACCTCTGAAACAACTGTTATATCATGCTCACGCAAAGTTTCACCATCGCTGTTATAAAAATCAGAAGTAACCTTCAGGGCAGAAATTTCTTGAGTCACCTCCTGCAAAGACGATGTAGGTAAGCCATTACCCGAAGCTGTGCTAGTGTGCTTATGGATCAAATAAGCACTTCGATCAAATTCATCACACAAATTTCTGCCTACTTCATAAGAGACTGAAGATATCAAATCACTCTCGTGAAGAATTGTATAATCATCAGATGTCGATTCTCTATCCTTCCCAGGTGTAAACAACTCACGAGCTGTAGTGAGATATCTCTGTTTTTCAAACTCCGTCTTATGGCAAAGACTCGGGTGCACATCCACGTAACTCACGAAAGAGAGTTTTTCTCTAATCTTCTGAGGTAGATTGCTATACTCCCGAAACATGCTAATCACTTCTCCTTCTGTGCTCTGCGGTGTCCTGTCAATGGTAACCCTCCCACTAATCTCAGGTGATTCTAACTGCCACTCGTTGTTTGCTGCCCTAAGTGTGCCGGTGAACAAACCCTCATACCTTTCACCTGGTATATCCTCAACGGGCTCCTGTCTCGTGAAGGTGGGCCTCGTAGGCCTATCTGCTGTCCGTGACACTGACCTAGAAGCTCTTCGTGAACCTGTAACACTTCTGTCATCGTCACGAGGTGGTGACGATCTCCTCGGAGTATCCAGTCTCTGAAGTGCAACTGCCACCTGCTGTAATACACCATTTGACCGCCGTTGACCTACACTAAGTTCTCTGAGTGCATGCAAGACCTCTGCACGGTTCTGACCTCTATTATTGTAAGGAGTCTCTGTTCTAAGATCAACTGTTCTATCAGTCCTGTAATACCTGTCAGTTCTGTCAGCCATGTTTCCCGGCTGCCAGATCGAACCCTGTTACCTGTCAACCAAAGCTCGCTTGAAAGAATGATGCCTGGTAAAACCCTAACTATTCCAGCTGCAGAAGACGGCTAAACCCTCAGGATGGCAGGATTTAGCTCTGATACCACTGTAGAAACCCTAAGTTTCCCCTGTTCCCGATTCTGACTGAGTTTTTAGGTTTTTTTGACGTTTTTGAATTTTTGACCGTTTTTGAGTTTTTGAACATTAAATGAATGGTACGATTTTTGCAAGAGTTTGAAATAAATTCAATGAAAATAAATCTACTTCAATAACAATGATATTCAGGGTAAATATTGAAGACAGACTATTATTTATCCTTTTGTGATGAATACAATAGACTCCAGTTGCATGCAAAGGAAAATATAATGATATTAATGAGAACCTGGTTTCAGCCGCCTTTGAGTTGAAAATAGATTTGTACGGCCTTCAAAATAATAGTTCTTCCCTAGCCAGATGATGTATGAAGCTTTCCAAGTGTTAGGCGCCTCCCTCTGTGAAGTTAATATGCACAAAGACAAGTGATCTGCTCTTGAAGGGATAACATGTTATTTCTGATACAGTACGGCCCTGTACAGATTGGTACGGCCAGTAAATGAACAGCAGCAATAAATAAGAATCCTTCCTTATGTCTTCAATGCTAGGTCTCTGATGAAATGATGCGCCTATGTGAAAGAAATGGATTCTGAATGGAAAAAAACCACGCATGAACTTTGTAAGCTATTATTCTCTGAGATCAATGGTACGGCCTAAAGTATCAAACAGCAACTGAAGATTATCAGATCTGTACGGCAGCCCTTGATGTTCCTTTAAAAATTAGTCTCTAACCCTCATGGAATATGGTGCGCCCTTCTAACTGCCAATGAGTGAGATGTTTTTCTTTCTCTGAAACCCCAAGAGTGGCTCTCTCTAATTAGTATGGCCAAGTACAGAAAATGTACGGCCTTCTTTAAGACAGCAACCAACAATAAAAAGTACGGCTCTCTCTCAGAATACAATCTCCCAGTCTCTGAATGTGATGAATGTTGTCTTCTGAATGGAATGAATGCTGAAGCTCTGTGGCTCTGTGGATGAACAAAACCTCTGATGTTTGAATCGCTGTGATGCTCTGTAATTCCTCCTGAATGAAGAAATCCCACGACTGGCAATAAATCAGATGTTATTTCACATCCTCTGAACTGCTTCGAAGGAGATGGCTCGTTCTCTGACGATTTCGAGACGAAAACCCTAAGGTCTGTGTGCTCTGGCAAGACTTGATCAATTTCTCTGATTCTCAAATGTCATAATGGCTCAACTTTCAAGGCAAAACCCTTTAATCTTCTCAAAAGGGCGAATTCCTTAATAATAGGGAATTTTAATATATTTGACAATTTAATTCTTTTTATTTTCAATAGTTCCCAGCCAAAATATTTTATAATAATTTAATTCACAAACTGGCCCCCTTTTAAATGTTGGGCACACCCCTCAGTGAGAAATCACTTAAGTTATAATTTTAAATTATAACTTTATATTATAATCATTCATTAATTAATATTTAATAAATGTCATTAAATATTAATATCTTCCTCGTTTCTAACCCGATGACTGATCCGTCTGATGCTGATGAACTCTGAAATGATTCCTGATGCCGCCACAGCCAAACTGCTAAAAATAGCAGTGGTCCCACTCTGCCTGCCAGGAACTGCTAAAAATAGCAATTCTGCAAAATGTCTCCGATCGAGCCCAAACGAAAGCCAATTGATCAATACTGCCAATCCGACGCTGAGCCAAGCTCCGAAACGACCCTCTAACCATTCTGTTAGCCTACGAGGGTCTCATGATAGGCCAATCTCACGATCACTGATGCTCGCCAAAAATGGGGACATGACAAACCAGCAACCTATAGAACTCTTGTATTGCTCGGAACTCCCTTAATACTTATTCAAACAACATGAGACTGAATGCAAAACATTCATATGATGGAGGCGCCTAAATCCCAACCAAAGAACAGACCTAAAAAGCAAGGATCATTTAATGCACGAATTTCAAGAGATTGAAAAGTACGGCCCAGCCAGGATGGGCGATTTCTTATTTAAAAATTCAGATCTGCTTCAAAAAATCTATAAACTTACAAACAAGGGCGCTTGACCAAAACGGAAGGAATGAGACAATACCCACAACCTAATTTTTTGTCTTTTTTGAGTTACAAGTAAAAAGGCGAATCTGCTGTAGTAAACAAGCAATTCTAAAACATGGCTAATATGCAGAACAGAAATCTAATATGCAATACGCAGATTACAATGCACAATAATCAATGATCACAAAACTAGACTAATAATCATCACTAGTCGTTGTCTTACAAACGAGAAGAGATGCCCAAGCTAGGAGGCCTTCATTCCTCGAAGCAATTCCAAAGCCAATCCGACAGCATAACAATATAGTCGTCCAAAGATGCCCAAATGATGCACCAAGACTCCCCTTTATAATTCTTCCATTGACTTTGCAAAACCCTAAAATCTGCTTTTAGGTCAAAACCCAATCTCCTCAAGGATGGGCGTACTTTTCCTTCAAAACTTTAGATTTGACATTTTAATTAAATATCACACTTTGAAATATGCGCCCCTCATAACCTTGCTTTGACTTAGGGAATAATTAAATCATCTCTTAATGAGGGCGCCACCCTCAAGGACCCACTTTTAAAAACAACATTAAGTCATTAAGTCTAAGCCAAGGGGTCAACGTTAAAATATAACATTTAAACATGACCCTTTAAATTAACTGACTTAATTTATCCTTCTGAATGTGCCCTGAAGCCAAAACTGAGCAAGACATCTGACCCAACTGAAACTGGAAGTCAACCGAGCTGAACTCACTGGAAAGTTGCCAAAAATAGAATTTACTAAAAATAGTAAATTCCAAAAAGTGCTCTGAATGCTGAGATGATCATATCGCTGCGAAGCTCTATGAAAACCCAGAAAGAATCCGCCATTGAATCCTCCATCTCTGAGCAATGACCTCCTCAAAAATAGGAAACCCTAATTTTATCTTCCGACTAGCCTTAGGGTTTCCAGAAAAAAGGCCAACGGTCACATGAATGATCAGGTTTGAGACAGGGACATTACAATAAGGGCGGCAATTTTGCTGATTTTGAAAAATTTGGCGAGATGGGTTTTTCTGAAAAACTATGATGATCATACCCAGTTGATCAGATCTGTGATACTCTGCTGTTTACTATGACATGCAAGAAATATAGATAGAAGAGAAGAAGATGAAAGGAAGAATATAAGTTATTGCTGCCCCCTTTGAAAATATGCTCTGCTGGATTCAACCTTTGAAAAGACAAACTTCTTCTGCTCCCGATCTTCAAAAAATGACAAAGAATTATTGAAAACTCCTTGAGATCTTAGAAATTCGTCGTTGGAGAGCTTTTTGCTGTTCAAACCCTTCAACCTGCAAAAGAATAAGAAGAATGGGATGCCTAGGCTTGAATATATAAGAATTCAAGCTTGAATCCATCAAAAGAGGAAGACAACTCATGATTAGGGTTGATTTTGAGTTGTCATCACCCAATCCCATTGATTTTGGGAGGTTCAAACCAATTTCCCACCAAAATCTCTTTACCTTTTCAACAAAGTCTATCCTCATCTTGACTAGGTGTAATTTTTCAGGTTGAAGCTCTTTTTCATCATTTTGCATGTTTGAATGACCTCTGTTTGCCCCTCGTTTCAAGTTGATCAGATGATGCTGAGAGGTTGCCGATAGATTCACTATGTGGCTGGATCTGTGCTAAGAAAACATGCCTGGGAGGCATTAGGTTGAAAAACTGAGTTTGTGGCCCCAAAAGGAAGGGCGCCTTTCTCAAGAAAGGGCGCTTTTAGCTTTGCCTTAGTCAATTTTGATGTTAGCTCTTCGATTCTTTAATCCAAACCTCTCGTGCTCAGGTTTGAAATTCCCGCTGATCGGTGAATCGAACAATCTTGCTTGATGTTTGATTAGGTGACCAGCTCTACTCTACACAGGATGGCTGGTATTTCAACTTCTAGAAGTCAGATTAAGGTCCTGTTGATGTGTTTTTTGTGATCGCACCAACATAGAAAAATTTCACCAACGGCTACTCTATCCTCTCTTGAACAAAATCTCCTGCATGCTAAGATTGCTAGAAAGATCATGCATTCAACTCCAAGGTTCCTTCATGCAGTGGATAGTCTTAGTTGGCTCGATGTGATTTGCTGGTATTTCAAGGGGACTTACAAAATTGTTCAACAATGGAGAAGGGAATTTGAATGCTCGAAAGGTTTTATCTATAAAGCTCTTGTTTCCTAAACTAACCAAAAAGTACTTAATTTAAATGGTTGAGGGCCTAAGAAGGCACTACTCTACTCTAAGGCGTGGGACATGACAATCAACTCTCGCAAACTTCTACCAGGCTCTACTTTGCCTCACTTCGGACAGCCTCCACAGAACTGGTGCAATCTTCAAGGGGAGTAACTAGAAATGTTCAAATTACAATTCAACAATGAAGACACCGTCACAACGACGCATACCAACATGAAGATCATAATCGAAGTTAAATCCGCAATGTTCCAGTTGACCACACAAGGTAAATACACCATCAACGAACACACTAGTGGTATGGATAGAGGAAGTTTGCTCTAATCAAACACCAAATTCCACTACTAGCATCTACTTGCATGAAATGAAATTTATTCTACTTTAAGATTCTACTTGAATTGGAAGGACGAAGAAATCTTGCTAGCTTCTTACAACAAAAGATGAAATCATCATCAATGAAAACTCTTTTTATTATGAGAGTGTTCACAACAACTTCTTACAAAACATTCAATGAGAAAGTTTTCCTTCCTCTTCAATCTACACTATACTATCAAACTATGCTCTATGCTATGCTATCGCCTAGCTATCTCTCTATTCTAATCCCTACTCTAATAATTACAAATGAGGGGGGGTGCCCCTTTTATAGTTGGCCCAGTCCAATGAACGGCTTAGATTCAATTACAATGAAGGGCTCAGATTGAGCCACATAAGCCCTAACCCTAAAAACTGCCACTAAGAAGAGTGGAGTAATAAATGAGCAATTAATGTCCACCATCTTCTAGAAGATTCTTGTTTGTAAACGCGTTCACACTGTTCTTCTTCCTGACTGCAAACTCTATGAATCTAGCCAACATAGCTTCAATCGGCATGGTAGGCACGTTCTCAATCTGAAACTCCAAGACTGTAACTTCTTTCTCTTGTTTGGTGGTGATTTTTCTCCTTGCTACCGCTGCATCTTAGGTATACTTTAGTACCTGAGGATGATCTTCAATGCTTGGTACTTGTTATCCTAAATTTTTAACTCATTTTAAAATTCAGATAACCAATCAAAATTTTCATAAAATTTGAGACTTTTCTTCTCTAAGGCACGCATTACGAGGTGCAAAGAGTGACAAATCTCAGTTTTACGTTTATTAACCTATGGGCTACTCTTTTTTCCTCTTTCGCTTCCGTTTTTGTTCATTTTTGAGTCATTTTTAGTGTCTTTTTGACCAAATTCGGGTTTTTAGAGCAACTCAGCAAAAGGGAAATTTTGACTTAAAAGCAAAATTGTTAAAGCTCTTCAAAAACCCGAATTTGCTTAAGTGAGTCAAAAACCCGAATTTGCTTAAGAGTCTTTATTTTTGACAAAAAGCAAAATTGCTATGTGGCTTTAAAAGTCCGATTTGCTTTATGCAAAATTGCTACTTGATCAAAAAGACCCGATTTTGCAAAAAGAATTTGTTATGACTTTTAAAAAAACCCGATTCATGTTTTTATTGACATTTTTCATTGCCAAAAGCTTCAGAAAGTCCGACGCCTTTCTGTTTCAAGCTAGTTGAGTTCTATTTGGTTTCTTTTCCCTGTTTCATGGAGGTTCCATCAATCTAAGAGCTTGAAAATCAGAATTTTTCTCAGTAAATAGTCATTGCTCTTCCATTTTCTCAATCGCGCCTAGGGTTTCTCCATTGTTACTCTTACTTGCGAACTTGTTTTCAGGTATGTTTTTGTTTCTTTGTCTTTTTCTTTACATTTTCTGTTACTTATCATTTTATGTTAAACGTCATTATCATTTATGTATTACGTTTCACATTTTATGTCTTTTTCTAACAACGCATTTTTGTTTTTACACGTTTTTATACTCTTATCTGTCTTTGTCAAAACCAGATTATATATATTTGTTTGTATTTCTTTTTCTTTTTCCAAAAACGCGTTGTTATTATCTATCATTATACGCCCTCCGTTTTCACTTATATTTAACCCGCTTTCATCATATCCCACGCGCCCTCCGTTTCTCTTCATTCCATCCAAATTCACCTTTCATTATTCTTCCATACGTCTTCATCCTTAATCTTCATATAACGTATTTTCCATTTTTTGCCTTATACACTGAAAACGTGTTTTTCATTTTACCATTCATTCCAACAATAAAGTTGTTACTAGTTCCATTTTGTTTCCATTCGTCCACCTCAAATCTTTCATTACAAAGTTACAAGTTTCAGCTTTCATTCACATTTCGGGTTTTTAGCTCAAAAATGCAAGTCGGGATTTGCAGTTGGAATTACAATTTTCAAAAATCGCAAAATTATAAAAAATTGTTAATTTCAACTGCCTTTTGTAAAAATTGCTAAAGCTCTTTAAAATCCCGAAATTACAAAAAGCAAAAATTGCTAAAGCATCAAAAAGTTCTGAAATTGTTGAAGTCATTTAAAAACCCGAAATGCCTTAAAAAGCACAAAAGTTGACCTTTTTTTTGGACAAAATTCCAAATCCAAGCCAAAAAACCTCTTCATCTTGCTGTTTCAAGAAGACAAGATGTTTTTGACTGCCATTATTCCATCAAATTCCCAATTCGTCTTCATCCGCCTTCCATCATTCTTCCAAAGATTATTTTATTGTCTTAGGGTTTTAGTCTCACCATGTCCACTCACGTTGATGCTGATGATGTTCTAACCTTATGGGGTTTTCACCGCAGTCTTGCAGATTCTTGTTCAATGACAGACGAACCAACTTCTCCTAAAAGCAAGAAGATGAAATACAAATTTGATAAATATCAGAATGAGATTTCCCCATCTCACGTGGTTTCAAATATTGACGAAATCAAGGACACAGAAATTGGGCATATTGATATGTCCGAGTTTCTTGGCAGAGCTGAGAAATCTACTTCTTCTGATATGCAGAAATTGCTGAGAAGTCATATTCATCTGGTGTCTTCTTTTCCTGTTGCTGCCCTTGAACCAGAATTCGTCCTTGCGTGTGCAGCACACTTTGATAGAGAATCTAGAACTATCAAGGACGATGATGGCAACGTGGTTATCAGACTTGATGCTGAAACAATCAACAGAGTTTTCAGAGTTCCTGATGCCACTACATATTCAGAGATCTCATTGAAGAGTGCTCATAGACATTTTGAGCAGAAAAAGAGTGATTGTATCAGACATATCAATTCTAAGTGGCTTCTCAAATCACGACCTTGTGTGACCCGGATACCCAAGTTGTATCGGTCTGATTTTAAGGAAGAAATTAATGATATGATCACTCTTCTGAGCAGAATAGCAGGGTTGAAGGTTTCTAGTGTGTTTGAAAACTGGATGTATAAGTTCATGGTGGTTATTAGAAAAGCACAGCATCCAATTTTCTGGGGTGAAATAATCAGTGACAATTTGTGTGAATAGCTTGCACAAGTCCCTACCACTCTTACCTTCTACATGAACTCATACTTGGTTTATATAGCAGCTTCGTTGAGGCATTTTCCAGGCCTATCTCCTAAAGGTGACAGATCATTGGTGCCTGTATGGGAATATTATGACCAGCTGACTTTTATTCCAAGTCGAGCGCTTTATAGAAGAGTTCAAGATGCTTTCTTTGGTTATTTTATGTGTTTATTTGACAAAGCATTAGCAAATAACAGGGTATCTGAGGCGGCTCGGAATAAAGTAAATGAGTATGGCTGCTTATTTCTTCAATTCCCTACCTTCACTTATATGAGAGTCGGCTGCTTTGAAGACCAACCTTATATGCTTCCAAGGTATCCGACTGATAAGATTATTTTGATGGAGCTAGGAAGGCAATTGATGACAGTGCATGCACGTCAAGTTTCACAACACAAGATTGGAGTCAGTATTTCATCACATAATCCATTGGTAATTGGGAGGTATTCTTTGACAGCTTCTTCAAGAGCCAAAGCAATGGAAACTGAACTTCAGGAGATAACATTAAAAAGATTCCAGGCAAGAGTGGATTTTGATTATAGAAGGATGAAAGATAAAATTAAAAGAGCTTTCACTCATGTTCACCGCATTGAAGACATTTGGGCAGACCTCCGGACAGAAAAGGATATATACAAAATGGATTATTGCAGGCTTACATTGGAGCAAATTATTGATCTAAATCTGACCTTAATTCCAGAAGGTGCAATTGATGATAGACAAATTTTAGATCCAGAATATGAAGAACAAGGAGTTGCTAATGCTCCCATTCCTGCAATCCAGTGGTCTCAAAAGGAATCTGTTTCAATCTTTGATAGGTTTCAATCAGTCTTGGCGAACACCAACTCTTGGCTTAAAAGCATAGGTGTTAAGACTGTTAAAATCAAAGTTAGGGCTGAAGATGATCCAGCTGGTCCTAAAGGTTTGAAGTCAGAAATTAGAGAGCAATCAAAAGAAGGAGCTTCCTCTTCAAGTACTAGAATTAAGTTGAAGGTAAGCCGAGCTGCAGAACAACCATTGGAAAGGGAAACACTAAAGGGAAAAGAAGTCAATGAAATGCAGATTCAGGTATTAGATCAGCAAGAAGAAGACGAGGTTCTTGAGACCTCTACTATTCTAAGTGAGATAACTCCTCACATTGAACCTCCAATACCAGAATCAGCCATATCTCCTGTGTCTCCTATCGACAGTGATGTCGATTCCTTTTCCATAGTATTTGTTCCTTCTATTCCACCTCAAGGGACTAGTCATCAGTCTTTATCAATAGTGAATACTCCCGTAAGAAGCTTGCCCAATAACTTGGAAAATATCTTTGATGCAAATCCAATCTTTTCAGCCATGTCAGAAATAACTCTTCCACAGATTGATACATCTGTAACAAGCTTTGATTGTTTCATGGCTAATCCTAGTTGTAATTTGTCTTCCGAGCAAAACATAGTTGCTGTACAAACTGAGGCACCCCCTAGAATTTCTGTTGTAACTCAAACTGAATCTATTTCTACGGGGACTGCAGTTGCTATTTCAGATGTGACAACCTTGGATCTTCCTCCATGGTTGAATTCAATTGCTCCCAAAAGAAAGAAACAAGCAGTGTCTCCTGATATTTTTGATTTCCAAAAATTGAAGAAATCGAAACCAATGGTTGCAAAGAAAGCAAAAACAGTCTCACAAGTATTTGTTGACAGCAATAGAATGAAATATGCTGAGATTGCAGAGCCTCTTGTTGATAAACCTCATGAAGAGATGCAGGTATCTGATTACAGGTTTACTAGAGTGGAATTGGGCAAGCAGACTCATGCTAATATGATGCAAGATGCTCAGAGTTCAGTAACAATTCTGACACAAAGCTATAATGAACTTCTAGCTAAAAAGGAAAAGCTCAAAGAAGACAATGCTTAGCTGGTTTCAGTTATTCAAAGGATTACAGGATCATCAGAAGCAGTTGATTCTCTATCTACAGCTCCTCCTAATGAATCAGTTAGGCAATTAGAAAGAATTGCACAAAAGGCCAAAGCATTTGATTCATGGATAACTCAGCTGATTGATCAAAGCATTCCAATGATTGAGAAGACCTTGCAAGTTCTCAAAAATGTCAAAATAGCCAAAATAAAGCTAAATCAGACTTTGGAAGCTTTCAAGCAAAGTTTGGAATCGCTTGAAAAAGATTTAAAAATCTGGCATGAGATAGATCAAGTCAAGTTACAAATTCTATGCAGCAACTCGATCTTGCCAAACAGAGAAAGGTACATAGAATTTGAAGAACTTATGACAAACAAGTCATTGGTCATTCAAGATCTTATCAAAGATATCCAAGCCACTTTAGAAATGAATGATGAAGTTCAGCAGGATATTCTTTCAAGTTTTGAGAAAATCTCTTGTACAGTTTTGAATCAAGAAGATGAATTACTTGCAGCTGATTTAGTTACTACAGAAATGGCAGCCAATCTTCGTCAACAAATGGAATCAGAGCAGTTTTCTATGGATTCAATTCATAAGCTTGTTAATCATCAGATAATCCTTGAGAAAATGCAAACTACTTATGAAGAGCATAGACTGGCGGCAATCAGATACTTTGATGTAATCTTGAAGACAGTTGCAGTAGCCAAGAACACACTGGGTCCTGATCAGAATGAATTGCAGACAATTATCAGCAAATTCTTATCTTTCAAAGATAAGAATGAAGCAAATTAAAATTTTAGGTTGTTTTATGTATTTTTACTTTCGACAAAATATATGTAAAAACAAATTTTGCAATTGCAAGTGTTCTTTCCTTGCAGTTTTGAAAAATGTAATTACATGTAAAATCTTACAAAACAAATCACAATTTGGATTGCAATTTTGAATAAGTCAATTGCAATTAGTTATCGGTTGAGAGATTTTCTCAAGTTTGTTGAGATCCTCCCACCTTTTTCTCCAGACTTTCCTCCTATAAATACTTGAGGGGTCTATTGTAATTTGATATCTTTTTAGCAAGCAAGAAAACTCTGCAGAATTTTGTACTCATAAAGTCTTTGAGCTTTATAGTTGAATATTGCAAATTTTCAAGTAATATCAAGAAGCTGGAATTTCAGACTTTGAGCTGAATTCTCGTTTTGCATCCTTCATGTTCTTATCTCATTTTGGAGCATTATTTTGTGACTACTTGAAAATTGTAGAATATTCCTGAAGAGAGATTCGATTTAAATATCTGCAGTCTTTGTGCTATAAATGTGAAGATTGAATTTATAGTTAGTATTAGAAATTGAGAACAATTACAAGTCTTTGTGCTAGTATTAATTCTCATCTAGAATAGTTAATAGATACTTCATAGTTACAGACTTTGCGCTGTTTTATGTTGTATATTTTCATAAAGTAATCGTTCTGAAAAGGGTTGATAGGATTTCATTCTTCAAGACTTTGTGCTTATTGAATTGTTTTCCCGTCCCGGAGGAAATAACGGAAGTCTTTGCGCTTTCAGGAAACTTTATCTCCTCTTTCTTTATTCCACTGCATAGCTACCGTATTAAGTTTTATCAACATATACTGTTTCTTTTCCTTGAAGAGAAGAGAATATAATCTTTCCTGAAATAAGAGGAACGATTGCTATCCTATCCATTTAGTTTTATTTAGTTAAAGGGGGAGCCTTCCCTTAATTAGGAGAGTTTAATCTCACGTGCTGTGGTTGAAATCACAATTTTGTACGCTTTCACAAGAATACAAAATTTCCAACCAACAGTACTTCATCTTTTCTTTCATCCCGATCTTGAAGGATTTTCTGGTCTTGGACTCGAGCATTTCTTCACCTGAGTTGGGCACATTCAGATCCACGTGGAGGAGTTTCAACACTTAGCCATTTCTTCCAACATCTTCCTTCATGTTTTGGGTGCAACTGAGATCCCGTGGAGGAGCTCGAAACACATAACTTTATCTCCTTTCAAGGTTGTAATATCATCTTGGATTACTTGCTTCATTGCTTCAAGTCATCGTGCTCTGGCCCCAGCGTTCATCCTACAAAACAAATAAAGAGAAGAGCATCGGAACGCTTTATAGTATAAATTCATTTCACTTACCTAATCCTGACATTTGATTTCCAAGGTCTGATTGGCCTCATTCATCATTTTCTCCCGTAGACTTTGCCTTCTTTACAACCTTTCATCATGGGCGGATTTGATGGGCTCTGCAAATTTCTTCATCTTGAGGGTGCAATTGGGATGGTGGTGTTTCATTTCTCCCTTAGAAAACTTCTCACCTTGATGTCTCTTCCTTGAAGATATTTCTCTACCCCTCAAC
Organism: Sequoia sempervirens; assembly: GCA_007258455.2. Classification (NCBI taxonomy): domain Eukaryota; kingdom Viridiplantae; phylum Streptophyta; class Pinopsida; order Cupressales; family Cupressaceae; genus Sequoia; species Sequoia sempervirens. Next base: position 18,251 of record VDFB02194991.1, read on the forward strand.
CTTCCTAGGGCGCATTTGACACTGTGCACTTTCATTTTCAAACACTTAGAAAAATTTCTTGATATCTCCAGTTGATAGGGCGCATCTAGGTGTGTCTTCTTCTAGTTTCATTACTTAGAAAATTTTCAAAGCATCTCTCTTCACTCTGGGCGCATTTGAGGGATCTAACTTTCAATTGTCACCACTTAGAAACTTTTTCCATCTCCCCTCTTAAGCTGGGCGCATTTGAGGGTATCTACCTTCAATTCCAATGCCTTAGAAAATTTTCTAGGTATCTGTAATGTGCCACACTCCGGTGATCCACTCTGCTACCACTCTGCTACCACTGTAGTGATATGCTCTGATACCACTGTGATGAACCAAACTCACTGCTGATTTGATTTTTGCTCGTTAAAGGTCTGATTTGTGTTTGGTGTTTGTCTTTCTTTTTGTGTTTCTCGTGTTGGGAATTAATGCCAATGATATACATAAATTTAACGATCAATTGCATGTAATATGAACCCGAAATGAACTAAACTTCAATTGATAACACAAGAAGTCCCAAATTCATAATTAATAGACTTTCTTCATTACAAGAGAGAATACATAATGGGACGGCTTGCATACATTCAAGAGATACTCAAGCAAGATTCAAAATGACCTTTAAGATGCATTCTACATGATATAAGAGTTTACATGGCATAGATAACTAGCATCAAATTCGGGAGGCAATATGTAACGCCCCGACTTAGTTACAATATAACAAAGTGCAAGTACAAAGTTAACAGAATATTTTTTTTTTTTTTATGTCTTTACATATGTTATAAGGTATCTAAGACGTTGTTACATAATTTTAATAAGTTAACTAATCACATTGATAATCAATCAAAAGTACAAATTTGATTTCATGTAAGATCCAATTATAAATTTACATACGATAAAATATCTCAAATGTCCATTTTACATAAAACGAGATTTCAAGGAATCTCCATACATCAAAGATGGTACAATCTGTACTCTCTTACACAAGAGGTAAGTTTACAAAACATTAAGTGTTCAAAAGGGATCTGGTACAAAATCCACGAACAAGCTCTGCATCCTCAGTCACGAACAAAATAGCAACTGGAATCTGCTGCGAGCTAAGGATCATCTGCAAGAAAATTATAAGATAGGTGTAGCACGGTTACCTCCCGACCACGTGGAACCCAAAGGTCCACTCCCTCCGTGCTAGGAGATACTGACAGGTCCACAATCATAGCAAACAGAACATCACGTTTACGGGGTTTACAATTCACTATACGACATAACGTTTACAAATCATAATGCATGAAATCACAGTATCAAGTCACTTTAAATCAAAATCCCAACAAAAGAAACACCATCATGATATAGACTAAGAGAGTGTCATCGCATTGTCAGGATAGGTTACCCTGGCGAATCTTCCTAGACTACCGGCCCTCACCAAGAGTTACCCTGGCAGTCTCTACCGATTCCCGGCCCCTATGCAGACAAATGCGGCGTCGTTACATCTTTCAGGAGGACAAGATGGCGACTTGCCATTCCAGGCCTTCTCAGCCTTTTCTCAACCTAAACGAGCGTTAAGAAATAGGCGAGGCATACTATTATCTGATTTAGTGTTTAGAACTACCCAACCCCTAAAATATTAGTTAGGTTATCACTTAATTAACACACCTACGTTAGGTTACCCAGACAATCACTATAGGATTTCGGCCCCTAACGCAAGCCACTCTCTCTACATTATGACTCAACATAAAATAATTCTAGGGGATGCTATCAAGCATAAAAATCGAAATAGAATGTTTACATCCTTCACTAGAGGCAAATCACAATCTCTAGTTTGTCACTTCGAAAACCACAAAATAATACGAAGCTATATTTCCCACGTACAACAGTTGAAATTTGAACAATATAATCAATACATCAAACACTTAACAACTCTTTTTCTCTTTCTTAACTTTTAAAGAAATAAAGTAATCATCACTTGCATCAAGGATACTTTCGCAGCCAATAGTTTCACTTAATCATTCTCAGTGAAATTTCAATTTTCTAATAAACAAACTTTTGAGAATGTCACAAATTTAAGTGTACCAAATTTACAATATAAATCTTATTTAACTTCTTTTAACGAAATAAAAATAATCATTTCAAGTTGTGTAAATACACTCTCAAATTGAGGTTTAACAAATTTCATTAAATAACGAGAATACTTTATATGGACTTTAAATGTTATTGTTTTACAAACACTTTCAAATATAGCTCTATTTTTTTTTTTTTTAATACCACTTTATTATAACAGCATATATACTTTGTATAATGAAATTCTAATTCTTAAAAATTATAAGATATAATATATATTCTAAACTAAAGATACTATAGGCTTAAATCCAACTAATATTTTGCTTGTTCTTTTAGAAGAATCTGCCACCGTAATTCTTATTATAATGACTCGAAGCTAAGTCAAAGTTTTAACACTAGTTTCGTGCTTCCACTGGTAGACTAAACAACGTGTACACTGTTTCAGGGATTTCTTTCCATGCAAAAGATATTTTCTTCTAAATTTTAACGGTGAAGGGATCAGATTAACTCGCCTCTGATGTCATCTATCTTTACACAGCCATGCATAAATTCTACAGTTAATCATGAAACAATAGAAGACTCTCACAGTAGAGAACAAAAGTATAATATAAATCATGGACAGAGGAGAATAGGAGGGCGCGGTGATAATTTACACAGGAATTTCAGAGAAAGTAGGGCGCAGAAATCTCCAAATGGTCTCATACAGATGACTGACATCGATTTTCAAGCAGAAAACCCGCGCCATAATAAGAGACCTAAGCCATAAATAAAATTGATACTGCCTACGCACATTCTCAAGAAAAATATATTTTGATAGATAGAAATGGGTCCAGGTTATTATAAAATTCCAGATTAGGAGTTAATACTTTTAACTAATTGCGCTGGCAAGAGAAGGGCGTCTTTCAAAATGGAATAATACGCTTCAGGCAATGATACAAACTGGTTCAATAGTTCACTGTTTATACAGTAAATATCATGAGGAAGAGGCTGCGCACAGTTTTTTTTTTTTAAAATAGACCAAAATAAAATCTATGTTACAAGCCTTCTGGTTAATATTAACCTACCGGAGAATGAGTATTCCTACTGTCTATAGCCAACAAAAGAATTTTCAGTCGACTGGTAAATATTATAAATATATATATAGGCGCAGATATGAGAATAAAAGTTTGTATCATATATAAGGTGAAATTCATTTGTTAATTAGATCCAGATCATATAAATAGATAGAATTTAAATATTTAAGCCCATTCTATGTTGAAGAAAAATACGGCTGTTTTCAGCCTAGTATGAAAATAAAAAGGGTAGGCTTACTCGGCTAAAGAAATTCATAATTTTAGGCTTCCAATACATTTACGGCAAAACCTCAATCCAAGAGTAACAAATCTTAAAATAAATAAATCTACAGATTTAGTTTTGTCAATAAAAGAATCTCAGATAATTGGTTTGTATTTTCACTGAAATTTGTTTGCCTATTCTGATAATTTTTCTGTTTTTATTTTGCAGGTTCCGTAAAATGAATTGCTACAATAAATTTTCCAGAAATTAAATACGAGAACTTGAAATCAGAAGGAACCTGTTAAAACTCGAAAACTGGCTGAAATATGATCCTTTGAAAACTTTTGTCAATCCCAAAATCAAATCACCAGATTCCAATGAAGAAATTTGCAATGATTCCAGCTTCCGAATTACGCTTCAAAGTAAGATCCTAAAGAAAACTCTTCTGAAACAATTTCTATGCTGAAAATTTGCTAAAAAACTGCTGCCGTAAAATTCTTCCCGTGAATGTGTGCACAATCTCCAAAATCTCCAAAAATATAAATTCATGCAATTCCACTTTCAATCACCAAACTTAACTGGCAAATCAATTTGCATTGTAAATAACTCATTCAGTTCAACTAATTCTTCTAAAATATCGTAACAGACCTTTAACTGATAATCAGAGATTCTTATCTCATCCAAAATATCTTGTTTTAAAAAATATCTTTTTCACACAATTCAATTTACACAATTAAAACAGCAATAATATTATTTTAATTAAAACATTGCAAGTAATTAACTTTCACTAATAAATTCAACATCATATTTAACTTAACTTAATAAATTAAATCACAAACGTTGCATAAACATAAATAAACATTTAATTAAATCGATATTAAATACGCAAACACAATACAATATACATTTAAACATGACAAGACAAATTGGGCTACACGGGGAAACACAGAGATACTCGTTCGAAAACGAACGATGGTTAAAACGGACCTGTCAATACCTCCGACAACATAATTATAATGGATTAGGGTACACTCAGACCTGACAAGCAGGTGGAGCTGTTACCCGGTACCTGTGTCTGCAGGAGAACATCAAAGTTAACACATGTATATATATATAATCTCATGTTAGAAAACACGCCGTGAATAAGAATTGCAGCGTAGCAGGGTACTCACGAATGAGTAATGCTACACTGTCTTATCCACCGACACAAACAAATAAATTCAATCATATCGACATGATAACATAAGCAATAATCATAACCAATAAGCTATAACATGAATATAACTATCACAGTATCATCGAACCAACATAATCAAATAACCAAGATGTCAATGTATCATCCGCAAAATTCAAACAGCATAGTATCTAGAATCTCCTCTGAACAAAAACAACATAGTATGAAAGTAATCTAACAAACAGAATCAAATCTAACAGAATGTCTAAACTGGAGGGTCACTACACAATACATCTTATGTCTTAATTCTACTTACAGCCAAACTTCACTGTGAATAGTGACTGCTACAGTACCCGCGCCCATTAAAATGCACATAAAAACTTACAACTTTCTCCCACCGAATGTTTGAAGAAATAGCTTCTAATACTAAGGGCGCCCCCTTAGGGAAAGAAAGCAGCCACAAAGATGAGGCATTTTATTTCCTCCAAGCTGATCAAACCCTCAAGAAGGTGCGGCTGGCTGTAGATGAAGAAATCAGCTTTCAAAAACTTCCAAAATGCAAATAACTACCTCTAGATGGCGAATGGCTTCACTAGCAGCAAGTATCCTTCCGAAAGATGCCTCCAGCAACTTGTTATCAGCAATTCCAAGCTCCAAAATGCAGCAACAAGAAAAAAACCAGCAACTTTAGGGTGGTCAAGATGCCAAAATCCTAACTACAAGCCCAAACCAGGCTTACCCACTGCAGAAATCAGGAAACCCTAGTTTCCTTCTCTCCCAAACTCCACACTTCAAGTTTCATTCAACAAAATAATCTCCAGCATGAAGAAGTTCAAACTTTCTCTCCTTTTCTTATAATTTGTCATTGAAAACACTATTCACTTTAAAAAACACTATTCATTAAAGTTATAACTTTTTCACTTAAGTGATGAATAGTAACTGAAAAATAGAATTTAACCCCTTGAATTAATAGGCACATGGTCCCCAAAGCCTTAGAAGGTGAAACAGTGATGAAAAACAATATTTTAATCTCCCATAGCACACCAAACGCGCAATTCCACCATGTCACCACACTCCGAATACCAATACTGCCTTAACCGACCAAGTGCCCGTTCAAGTGACCCTCTATCCAGAACCACTAGCCTACGAGGATCGACATAATAGGCTAATCCAATGACTCTGATGCTCGTGAAATAATGGGGACATTACAGTATCTCTTCAGACTAAGGCGCATTTAGCACCTTGAGCTTTCAATTATCATCACTTAGAAAAAATCCAATCTCTTCTCCAAGTCAAGGCGCATTCAGGGACCTCTCCTTTCAATTGTCAAGACTTAGAAATTTTTTAAGCTCTTCTTCTCAGCTTAGGCGCATTTGGGAAGGGCTACTTCCACTTTTATTGCCTTAGAAAATTTCCAGTTCAATCTCTTGGTATTTGGGCGCATTTCACCCCTCTTACTTCCACTTCGTGACACTTAGAAAGTTTGCCAACCTTCTCCTCTTAGCCAAGGCACAATTGGGGGTATGAGCTTCCAATTTCCCACACTTAGAATTTTTTCAATGGCATCTCTAAGTCCAGGCGCATTTAGGGGTAGCTACTTCAAATGTCCCAAACTTAGAATTTTTTCAACACTCCTCCTTCAAGCTTGGGCGCATTCAAGGGTCCTAGCATTCATTTTCAACACTTAGTCAACTTTACTTAACCCATCATTCTCAAAGGCACATTTAGGGGGTAATACTTCAACTTTCCATGGCTCAGAAAAATTTCTTCTTCACCTTGTCATCTTGGGCGCTTTTAGAGGGTCATACTTTCATTTGTCAACACTTAGAAAATTTCTAGGCATCTCTCCAAGCTAAGGCGCATTTAACAAGGCCTACTTCCACTTTCAAAGACTTAGTCAAAATTCCAAGCTCTCCACTTCAGGCTAGGGCGCATTTGATGCCTTGAGCTTCCATTTTCCATCACTTAGTGAAATTTCATCTATCCTCTTCCTAGCTAAGGTGCATTTCACCCATGGAGCTTCCAATTTTCAGACTTAAACAAATTTTGAGCTCTCCCAGGTTGCTAATGTGGATTTAAGGAGGGCTACTTTCAATTTCGTCAGACTTAGATGATTTTGAAGCTTTCTGTTTGACTTAGGGTGGATTGTTCATGTTACTCTCAAGTTGCCCTAACCTGCTATTTTTAGAAAGTTTCGCAATCTTCGCATTTCAAGTTGATTTCGAGCTCTGGAAGGCTTGATTCTCATTTTTCCTTGATCCTCGTGACGTGGCTGAGCTATTGGAACCTGATGTTTGCATGTACTTGCTATTTTTAGTAACTTGCTAAAAATAGTAAATGTTCAGAATGAGCTCAAATTTCATGAGTAGACTCCCTGAAGAATGTTGATCGTGATAGGGTACTGCTTTTGGGTGACTATCGTGTTTCGCCCTACTTTTTAGGAAACCCTAATTCCTTTGCATGGACCTGCTAAAAATAGTAAGTGCCTGATTTTCAAACCTTTGCAACTCCGTTTGACTTGGAATTTGCCCCATAGGGTCCTCACAACCTATTTGGCCTGTTTACACTGGTGTCTGCTGCTAACCTGCTATTTATAACCAAGTTTCAGAAGTGACTTACTATAAATAGTAAGTGCTCAGATTGCCTTCAAATTTTACCAATGGACTCCTTGAAAGATACTGATCGCTATGGGATACATCGGTTTTTGGAGATTCTGGCATTTTACCGCTTATTTTGAATCCTGAAGCTGGAAACCCTAATTTGATTTGCATGTGCCTCAGATGACCTTCGTTTGATCCCGTTTCTGTTGCATGTTGCCCTGTTCGTGAAACTGAAGTGCTAGGGAGTTGCTGGAGTGATCCTGCTTAAAAATAGTAAATGCCTAAAAAAGGGACCAACCGTCTGTCGGATGTGTTTGCATGTCACACTGCCCGAGAGATCTCAAAAAACCCAGAAAAACCCAACAAATTGGACTACCTGCAGGCACTAGCTAAAAATAGTAAGTTCCTGAAAAATGATCAACTCTGCTTGCATGTTACCTTGTTGCGTAGCTCTTGAAAAACCATGAAGAATATGTTGACATGCACTGAAAAATCCTACATGCAAACCCTAAAATTTTCTCTCGAAGACAACTCTGCAAAAAGGTCTTGATCCTGGTTTGCATGTTACATCACTGTGAAGCTCTCGAAAAACCCACAAAGAATATCCAGACATGTGTTGAAGACTCCAATATGCAAACCTAAAAATAGCCTCCAAAGTCAAGACTGCTGAAAGTTATCATCTCATCTTGCATGTTATATCATTGCGTAGGTTTCGGAAAACCCAGAAATATTCTCCAGACATGCACCGAAAAACTTCGCATGCAAACCCCAAAAATAGCCTCTGAAGCCTAAGTTGTCGAAAATCAATATCTCGGCTTGCATATTATATCATCGCAAAGGTCTTGAAAAACCCAAAAAGATTCTCCAGACATGCATTGAAAACTCCAACATGCAAACCCTAAAATTGGCTCCTGAAGCTTGGACTGCTAAAAATAGGAAGTTGTCTGTTTCAACTCAAAATTTGTAGGCAAGCAGTTTGAAGTGTCTTAATCATGATGCAATAGTCAGAATACAATTAACCAACTCAAATTGACCTCAAATTGACATGAAAAGCACAAACCCTAATTCTACAGACTTAGGCAAAACTTTAAATTTAAGCTCAAAGACGGGCACATCCCCGGAAAGACAGACAAAAGAAGAGAGAGACAATAGGAAAACCAACCAAAATCAAGCCAAAAGACCCAAACGAAGCAAAAATTAGGGGCTTCCCATTTGCAATGGGGCAATGTGTGAAAAGGTCACAATAGGTCCCTTAAAGCACGGGCGCCCCTCACTGGAAAGGGCGCTTTTTCCTTTTTTCCATTTGATTTTTATACTTGAAACTGCCCCAGTTTGATCTACATTATCAGGTGACTGCTTTATCTGACTCTCATGCTTGCAGTTCTGTTGTTGAGATCGACCCAAATTGAAAGAACGTCTTGGGAAGCATTCTACCATTTGACAGCATCTGGAGGCCCAAAAGAGAGGGTGCCTTTCCTTGGAAAGGGCTCTTTTTTCACATGCCTTATCACGTCTTACATTTTTTACATTCAGTCTCTTTCTGGGACGTTTTCCACCTAATTGCTTCCACTGGCTATCTGGCAACTCCAATGATCGTGCTGTTGATTTCACCGAGAGACTGGCTGATAGTTGACAAGTTCACTACACACGACAGTTGCTGACGAGGTCATTAGGTACCTCAAAAGGTGAGGTGCCCCTGGCCAGTAGGGGCTCTTTTACATTGTCGTTTATTGATTTATCCTTCAATTGGCATGTTTTGCTGATCAGACACTACACTCGTTAAACTCATCTCACAGGCTGGCAGATAGATTCACTGAGTAGCTAGAACGGAGCTAGAGAGATCTCACGAAGGCGACATTTTCAAGACACTAACATCTGGACCACATCCTTAAAGGGCACCTTTTCTTGACAAGGGCACCTTTTCCTTGTTGGATCATCATTTTGGAAGCCATTTTTGATGTCTTCATCAACTGCCTCTTTTCATTCTGTTGACAATTGTCGGCGATCACCTCATCTGATGATCTTGCTGATTGTTACGTTGTCGAGTTGGCATGAGCATGAAGAGGATGACTGTCTCAGAGGAGTCAGATGTCTGCATCTGCGTCCTGAGAATCAAGGGTGCCCCTAGCTGAAAAGGGCTCTTTTTGCATCATGAACTGATTTCTCCTTCCTAACGTTTCTAGAGTTAGCCAATTTTCAATCTTTTTTCAGCTTCAGAAATCTCCTGCCGTCAAAGGTCACCATTTTTGTCCTTTTCTGCCATGGTTTCTTTGTTGAAGCTCTTGAAGCTTAACTTTCAACACCTGGTACTGGCCAATCCTCCATTAATGGCTTCCAAGCTCCTAGTTTTCGATTTGAAAAATGAAAACATACCCACCAGAGTTAAACATTGCTTTTGATGATTCTGACTTGACCAATGTGATCGTGAAGTCGAATAACCATATCAAAATCATTTTCATCAGTTTTCGGGAAGGTCCTATTTTTAGGGAAATTTCCCTAGAAATAGGGAGTTTCGAATTTTTATCCACATGTTCCTTGACAAAAACCCACAAAACCCTATGTTCAATTTGACCTAAAACAAACTTTTGACGACATTTTTCATTGTTTAGCTCAATTTATGCAGAAATGCCAAAAAATTTTTTTGGGTACAACAGAATCGGCCAAAGGTAAAATGCTTCTTTACTTGTGGTGGTAGCAAATCCCATTGTCATGACATTATCTATGAATGTGGCATCTTCATTTTCTTGAACATTCTCCTCTTTTGGTTCATTCCTCAAAAATTTAGGATGCATAGGTCTATCAGTGGTACGTGTAGGTTCCCTTTGTGCCCTGGGATTCCCAACAACACTTCCATTGTCATCTTGGTCATGATTCTGCCTCCTAGGAGTATTCATCTATTGTATAGCTATTGTAAGCTGCCGGAAAACATCAGCTACATGTTGCTGCCCTGCTGCAAGACCTCTCATGATTTCTCTTGCTTCTCTTTCCTCATTATTGCTTTCATTTTTTGGTGGACTACCACCTCTTCTATCCCCCATTATATCCTGTTGTGTATCCACAATTTGATTTTCCTATTGTTCTTCCCTTCTATGAGTATAATACTTGTGTGGACCAATCTCTGGTGACTGCATAAGATACCTTAACCATTCAGGCTGGCAAGATTAAAGCTTTGATACCACTGTAAGAACCCTAGTTCTCCCCAACTATATTTCTGCACTTCTGAATGATAACTTTTGAATTTGTGTTTTGATTTGTTTTAGGGTTTTATGATTTTCTTTGTGTTTTAAATGATATTTGAATTTTTTTGTATTTTTCTCGAAAATAATGCCAGGCAGAAAAAGACTAAAGAAAATATACAACTACTAAAAGAAACAACTGCTGCAAAGATATAAGTAGAATCTATTGATTATTTCAAAGCCTTTACATACAATAGCATACCTGGAGATTGAGAAATTCTATCAGATAAAATCTGGAAATATTGGCAGCTTATTATCAAACCCTACAATGGACGACCTACTGCAAGTAAGAGATTCTCCATCAATATTTTGGTAGCAAATGACTCAAAACCTCTAGTTGCTCCCAACCATGAAGATTTCAGCCCCCAAAATGAATTGCTCCAGCCCTAGTATTCAAAATTTCAAACGCCTCCTCAATGAAGTTGTACGGCTTGGCCTGGGAGGAATTGTATGGCCTATACCAGCAGCAATACGGCCTAGATTTTGAAGCACACAATGATATCTGATTTCTGTTTGTTTCTCCCTTTCAAAACCCTTCAAAACTTCAAGATTTTTGCACAAAGTTGGCCTCTGAATGAAACCAATCTGATAAGAAATCTTCAGCTAATGTTGCACAACCTCAGAGAGCAAGAACAAAGAAGAATGCACATTCTCCAATGTCTGAAAGCTCTAGAAATGCAGAAACCCTTGGTTTCTCTCCTCCAACGCTAAAGAACTCATAAAAGAGAAATTATCAAATGCTCAAGAGATAGGTCGACCTCTTCTTTGGTTGCCTTATATACTTCTCTTCAAAAGTTTGATCCCTCCAGTTTTCCTTTTGAATCATTTAAAATAATATCAAATTGCACTTTAGCTTCTTCAAATATTTACCTCAAAGTTGGCGCCCAAATTAAATAATCACTAATGGCCCCCTTTTTTAAGTCTCATGGGCCCATTACTCATAACGTGCAATTATAACTTTATAATATAATTTTATAATATTAATTATTATTAAAGTCACCTTTAATAATAGTTAAATGATATAACTCGATCAATGCGCCTTATTTCATCATGCCAACTGAACTCGGGGATGAATACTACAATCACATCTCATCCATGCGCCCTGCTATAAATAGTAACATTGGATTCCCAATGGCTGAATGACTTACTATAAATAGTAAGTATGCAAACTGAGTCCCAAAACCTCTGCAAAAGCCTAACCTGAACCCAACAAAGCTCTGGAGAAGAATAATGTCATCAATTGACCAAGTATCTGCCTCAAAAGACCCTCTATCCAATTCCAAACCCATTAGCCTACGAGGATCAAAATGATCGGCTAATCCCACTGAAAATTGATGACTAGCTAGAAGGGGACATTGCAGGTGCTTATTGGATTGGTTGGTTCCCTTCATTTTTCCTGTGAGGGTTTCTTTTATCTCCCTGTTGGATTGTTGATGGCAGATGGGTTGTTGTCGACAATAGGGTTTCTTTTGGCGGATGGTGTTGTGGTTTGCTTCTTGGAGCTCATGGCTGTTTCTTCTGTAGGCCTTGCTTTGTGGAGGCTTTTGGTTTTGGCGGAAGGGTTGCTGCTGCCTGTTGGGTTGCTGTTGATGCAGCTATTGTGGGTAGTTGCTGGGAGCTCGTGGTTGTTGGTGGGCTAATGTCTGAAGCAGATTTTGTTGTTTTTGTTGGTACCTTGGTTGCTGTTGTTGCGGGCCTTTCTTTGTGGAGGCTTTCCTTTTTCCCAACGTGTGGTTCCTTTCTCATTTGTGGCTTTGCTAGGGGTGAGGTATGGTTTTTCTTTTTTAGGAGTGTGTTTTGAGTTTTGGCTATCTCTTACTCTTGGCTGGCATGCCAAGGACAATGGGGTGCTTAATGGTTTGGTCGGCTCCATTCATTTTTCCTGTGAGGGTTTCATTTATCTTCCCATTAAGTTGTTGATGGTGGAAGGGTTGTTGTTGGTGAAAGTTGTTGTGGGCAGCTGCTTGGAGGTTGCGGCTATTGGTGTTGGCTCCCTTTTGAAGGAGCTTTTGGTGGTGGTGTTGTGTCAATTGGTGGGGTACTGCTGTGCTTGCCAGGTGGGATTTTTTCCTGTCTCACCTTTGGGTTTTTGTTGCTTCGTTCTTCTGAAGCTTGTGCTGCCAAGGGATGTTAGGTATGCCCTTCCTACTAAAACTGCTAACCATCAGAATCTTCAACTGTTGTTTCCTATAGAGGGGGAGATTGCTCCTTTTGAGGTGGAGCTTGTGTGGCCTGGAGAGATGGTGTTTTGGTCATAAGGGTTTTCTTCTCATCCTCACGTAAAGAAGGGTGCCCTCTCTTTTAGACGTGGAGGTGGGGTTGGCTTTTTGGGTGGAATGGAGCTGCAAGAAGACTAATGCGTTGATGTGTTCGGCTGTGCTTCCCAATACCCATATCGAGGTGGGGTGTTTGGTTTTTCTGGTTCTTTTGAGAATCAGGGTTTGGTGGGTGTTTTACACCTTTTTTTTTTTTTTTTCTTGGGCCCTGATTTGTTTGTTCTTAGTGGCTAGTTTACCGACACTTGGCTGACTCATGTTGTTTTCAAGAGTCATAAGGATTCTATAGGAACACTTCTTCCTCTATCCGAAACCCCAATTGCTGGTATTGTTTTTGTTTTGTTTGTTTTTGCAATTTTATTTTTTGTGTTTTCAAGGGTTTTATGCTTTTTTGTGTTTTTGCAAATAACAATGCTCAAGTGTCATGTCCCCATCCTAGTCAGCACAGCTGGTGACAAGGTTAGCCTATCATTTCGATCCTCGTAGGCTGACAGGAGTGTGCAGAGGATCATCTGGGGCCGTTGCTCAGTGTTTGGTAGCTCCAGTTTGCAGTTGTATCAGGTTGGGCCTTGAGGGTATCTTCCGATGAGCATTTTCAGGAAACTTTCTATTTTTAGAAAGTTAGGTCAGGCGGAAGCTGCTATTTCGGGCAGGGCACCTGGTTCAGCCATTCAGCTCAGAATCGACCCAGTTCAGCAATTGGTTGATTAGACGGAGAAATAAGGAGTATTTAATGGATTATTAAATATTTAATATTTTGACTTTATAATAAAGTCACTTTATTGAAATATTTAAATATTTAATTATTTGGCTTAATTATAAAGTATTTATTATACTTTATAATAAATTATTAAAATGTGATTTAATGAGTATTTTATATTCATTAAAAGTGGACGCCAATAATTAATGTCTTCTCCTAAGTCTAAAAGGCATATTAAATCATTTAATTTAAATGATTATTAAAAAAGGAGTTGGGTCGAATTTCTTCACAGGCAATATATACCTTCCAAAGGCAAAATCGAACTATCCTGTTTATTATTCAATTTTGTCTTTATTGCTCTGAGCATTGGAGTTTGCAAACCCTAGGGTTTCTGGCAGACGATCGTTTCTGGAGAACGGAAACTCTTCAGAGATCAGGCAGACTGAGGCTGTGCAATACCAGCTGAAGCTTGCACTTGGTGATTTCATCCAGAGATCACAGTTTGGATTATTGAGCTATTTATTCAAAGATTAACAGAGAAAATCATCTTCCTTTTGAGGCGACTTCCAGCAGAGGAATCTATTCAGTGATCTGGCATCTTTTTCTTGGGATCCGTACCATTCTAGTGGCTGCTGCAGACAGGCCGTACTTCTGTACCTGCAGGTCGTACTTTATTTCTTCAGAGATTCTCTTCCTGCTTTCAGATCCTGGCTCTCACTTCTAGGCGCTGGCTTTTCTTGAGCATTGTCTGGAGATCTTGCATTGTGTTTCAGAAGCTGGAGATTCATTCTTATTTCTGGCCGTACCATACTGCATTTATGACAGCCGCCACCAGGTTCTTTTGAAATTAATTCATTTTCTGTTCATTTATCAACTTTTCATCACTGTAAAAGTTCTATAAAAATAATGGAATAGTGTGCCCTTGTTCTTTGGCTTATTTGAGATTAATCTGTGAAGATTTGGAATTTATTTGAATTTATTATCATTTTTTGAGAAAATCGCACCTTTTAGAATTTGCCTGAAAACCTTCAAAAATACAAAAAAACGAAAATTTGCAAAAACAAACAAAAATCAATTAGGGTTTCAATTTGAGAACCACCAGGGTTCTGACAGTGGTATCAGAGCTGGAGGTCTCGAGGTCGAGACTCGCGGAGCGTGGTGGGCTGTGATGTCCCAATGCGGGCCCCTATCAGAAGGTGACGTAGGTTTGTCTGAGCAGTTTGCCCAGCCATGTGTCCGGGGTCTTCGGTGGGAGTACCTATCCTGGGGATGCCCCCTTAACGCTAAGAGGGGTGTCGTTCACTACCAGTCCGGGCTTTTGGTGCAACGGTAACTAACTTGGTATCAGAGCACAGTTATCCTGCCATCCTGTGCTTTTTCAGTTGCTTTTTCAGTATTCAGTGTGCTTTTTGGTTGCTTTTTCATGAGCCGAGATCCTATTCAGTATATTAGAGGCGTAGGGACAGGCAAAGACGAGGTTTGGACAGGTCCACCTATCCCAGAAGGTCAGACAGTGTCAGGGGTGCTAGCAGGCCATTCCGCAGATCCGGTTCTAGCGGTAGTGGCGGTGTTGCAGCTAATGGCGGCGTGGTTTCCTCGAGAGACTTCCTTGAGGATCAGGAGAGGCATCACGGGGAAGGTGGCTATCCCGGTGAGGAGTTTTGAGGAGGCGCGATATGCTGATGAATGGTGGCAATCAATCCATGAAGATGATGATAAATCTCGATTCACCCGCGGACTGCAGGGCATGGGTACGGCATGGGGTTTCGGCCCACTTGACGGCGTATGGGTGGCGGGTGGCAGGGCGCCCAGGTGGTACATGTCACTGGCGCTGAGGATCCGGCGCCCACTTTCCGCTTGGTTTATAGATGTTTTATAAACCCGGAGGAGGCCCGGTCGACCACGGAGACCCCCATGACATCAATGACCCGCAACCACGGTGAATAGGGATTTCGGTATCACGGTGAGCAAGACCCACATTACCATATTTTGATGGGTCTAAAGACATCAATGAGGTCTTGGGTCAGAGAATTGGACAATTACTTGTCACTTAGGCCTATGCAGGAGGATGAGGCAATTAAATTTGCTACTTTACATCTTGACAGAGTAGCACATGATTGGTGGCACCATGGCATGTATACGCTAGGCCATCATGCGGTCAATACCTATCAGGAGTTCACCAGCAGACTGATAGAGAGATTTGATAAGAAGGATCCGGAACTGTATTTCAGAGAGTTGGCTCAGCTCAGACAGACAGGCAATTTGGACTCATACATTGGTGAGTTTCAGAGAGTGGCAGTCATGGTCACGGGAATTTCAGGGCGGAGACTTATCATACTTTTCGTTGAGGGTTTGACAGAACCCATGAGAGGTTGGGTTAAGGCTTTTGACCCAACTACACTTCAGGAGGCCATGCGGAAGGCGAGAAGCATGGAGCTTGCAGCACCTCGCAGCAAGTTCAATTCAGGGTCAACACCATACACGAGACCCAATAGGCCTTTTGATAGAAACAATGACAGGAATAGGCCTTTTGACAGAAGAAAGGATCAACCGGATCCTAAGAGACAAAATGCACCACCATTTGACAGGGAAACGTTGAATGAGTTGTGTAAGAAAAAGTTGTGTTTTTGGTGCAAGGCACCCTATGATGAAAAACATGTATGCCCACTTCGTCCGAAGGTCAAAAATAATCAAATGGAGTGGTTCTATGAGGGCGAAGAGCAATCTGATCTGTATCAGACCAGCAAGCTGATTACGGGCAGTTAAGGAAGGTCGAAAATGAGGAGGAGGGTGGTATGAAGGTGGAAGGAAGCTACAGGGGAAGCCCATTTGACTAGCCGAGGAGAGATGGTTCATTTACCGACCCATTGGGCTCTTAGCAGGTCGAAGGGTGATTACCTTCATTGGATACCGGTGTAACACACATTTTATTGATGCCGCGTTTGAGTGGTAGCATCAGAATGAGGCCAGCTGAGGTATTCGAGTCAAGGTGGCTGACGGATATACTCTCAGATGTGACCGGAAGATTACTGATCTTCCGATGAGATTGAACAACTATGAATTCAAGACTGAATTCTACGTTGTTAATATGGGGGACACAGATGTGGTATTAGGGATGGCATGGTTGCATGATTTGGGTGAGTTCACACTCAACCTACGTGATATGGAGATGAAATTCAAGGTTGACGGGAGACCACATGTCATCAAGGCTATCAGAGACAGTAATCTTAGGATGGTTTCATTCAGGCGGATGGAGAGGCTCATTCGTCATGATATGGTTGACTGGGCAGCTGAGTGCATGTTGATGCCAGCCCAGCAGGAGCAGCAGAAGGGTGAGTACCACCCTGACATTCAGATCTTGAGGACTAAACACTCCAAGGTGTTTAGTGACATCTCACCTGGTAGACCTCTAGACAGAGGCACGGAGCATATCATTGAGTTGGAGGAGGGCGCAAAGCCCGTTATGATCACTCCCTACAGACATCCGAAATGACTCAAGGATGAGATAGAGAAGACCATTAATGAGTTGTTAGCTATGGGCCATATCAGACCTAGCAAGTCTCCTTTTGCTTCATCGGTTGTATTGGTGAAGAAGGACGGATCACTTCGGATGTGTATCGATTACAGGCAGCTCAACAAAAGAACAATCAAGAACAGGTACCCTATTCCACGTATAGATGAGCTGATAGATGAGTTGCACGGAGGAGTCTTCTTTACGAAGATTGATTTGAGATCAGGGTACCATCAGTTGGATGAGGGAGGCAGGATATTGAGAAAACAGCTTTTCGGTGTCATTGCGGTCACTTGAGTTCTTGGTTATGCCCTTCGGGTTAACCAATGCACCTGCCACCTTTCAGGCGACTATGAACAGGGTTTTCACTGCTCAGTTGAGAAGATTTGTGTTAGTCTTCTTTGACGACATTTTGGTTTATAGCAGGTCATGGGATGAGCATGCATCCATTTGGATCTGATCTTGGGTATCTTAGCGGGCGAGTCATTCTATGCTAAGGAATCCAAGTGTGAACTTCGATATGGAGGGTTGTTGTAATCTAGGGCATCATCGATTACCAGGGGTAGTATGGACCACGAAGATTCCCGGCGATTGTTGGTAGCGGTACACGAGAACCTTATACGGCTTCGAGGAGAGGTTTCATTGGGTTGTGTGCATTCTATAGGAAATTTGTTGAGTGGGTTCTCCGTCCGCGCCCGCTGCCGACTTGGCGAAAAGGGGGGGCTTTACTTGGTCACCCGCAATTGCGGGGAGTGCTTTGGCGAGTTTAAGGTGATCATGACTTCATGTCACAGTGCTAGCATTGCACGACTTCTGAGAACCATTTGCGATTTGTTACAATGATGATGCCGAGGGAGAGGGCATTGAAGTTGCGTTTTGATGCGGGAAGCGACATCCGATTACATTTGAGAGCTGAGGAAACTCGGGGTCACGAGAGAGATTTTATAATTATGACAAGGAGATGTTAGCCATTATGCATGCATTGGCTAAGTTCAGGCAGTACCTGGTAGGCAGCAAATTCAGTGTACGCACAGATCATAACAGCCTGAAACATTTCCTAGGACAGCGAGACTTGAATGAGAGGCAGCAAAAATGGGTCAGTAAACTGCAGTCATATGACTTCGATATTACTTTCATTAAGGGGAAGCAGAATGTTGTAGCTGACGCCTTGTCTCGCAGACCCCAATTGAATGCCTTAGCACAGATCACAGAGGATTGGAGGCATCGGATTATTGCTGAGTATGCTAAGAACCCATGGGCTTCTAGCATCGTTGACAGGACAGAGCAGGACGACAGGTACACTATTGTAGATGACTTGATCATTTACAAGGGGCGGATTCTTTTGATTCCTGACTCTGAGGTGCGGACTATAGTTTTGAGAGCCTTTCACGACCTTCCTATGGCGGGCCATCTTGGATACTATAAGACTTACAAAATGGTTTGGGAACGGTTTACTTGGAAAGGGCTGAAAACTGATGTATTGCAGTATGTCCGTGAGTGTTCTGTGTGCCAACAGAACAAGCAAGAGCACACTTATCTTGCTGGATTGCTCCAGCCACTTCCGATACCTGACAGGAAGTGGGAGTGTTTATCGATGGACTTTATCACGGGTTTGCCGAAAGCCCAGGGTAAAGATTGCATCTACGTAGTGGTGGATTGGTTGACTAAATACGCACACTTTTTCCCGATTACTACTACTTTCACAGCATCGCAGATTGCAGAGTTGTTTTTCAGAGAGGTATTCTGGCTGCATGGTTTGCCTCGGACGATAGTCAGCGATAGAGACAGTCGGTTCATGAGCAACTTTGGGGAGTTGTTCGAGGCTTTGTGGGACGAGCCCGACGCAGAGTACTAACTACCATCCTTGAACGGATAAGATGACTGAGATTGTCAATAAGTGGGTGGAGGGTTGGCTATGGCGTAATTATATAGGCGAATTATTGGCGAGCTTGGGTGAGATGGATCCTACTTGTGCGGTATTGTTATAGCCGACTCACCATATAGCGTCTGAATGTGGCCTTTTATGTATGCGGGTATGAAGCCCAATCTTCGGATTTGATATTGGCTGACGAAGTGCAGTCGCGAGGGATATGATGCAGAGTCAGCAGGACATTTTGAGGTCTCTTCGAGACAATATCCAGCGGGCACAGAATCAGCAGAAGCAGTATGCTGATCAGAAGAGGGTTGAGCGTACTTTTGAGGTGGGTGATATGGTGTACCTCATGTTGCAACCGTATCGTCAGTCTACTCTGCAGAAGAGTGGGGCGGAGAAACTAAAACCTCGCTACTATGGTCCATTTCGTGTTGTCAAACGAGTGGGCGAGGTTGCTTATGAGTTGGACTTGCCAGCTGATAGCAAGGTCCATAATGTATTTCACGTTTCTCGCCTGAAAAAGGCATTGGGTCAGCATGTTATACCTTCTCCAGTTTTGCCACCCCTTGATGACGAAGGAAATTGATACTAGTACCTGAGACTATCCTCGAGATGAGAGAGAGACACATACGGAGGCGTGTGATCAGGGAATATCTGGTCAAGTGGAATTTGCGGTTGAGGATACATGGGAGTCCGGAAGGAGATCTTACGACATCGAGTTGGGGTGCTTGAGGACAACAATTTCAAGGAGGCGGTGTCATGTCCCCATCCCTAGTCCGGTACTTAGTGGTGACAAGGTTAGCTATCATTTTGTCCTCGTGGTGACCCGGAGTGTCTGAGGAAGGATCATCGGGGTGGATTGCTTTCGGTGTTTGGTAGCTTCCGGTTGCAGTTGTGTCAGGTTGGGCCTTCGCAGAATCTTCTAGTGAGCATTTTCAGGAACTTTCTATTTTTAGAAAGTTAGGTCAGGCGGAAGCTGCTATTTCGGGCAGGGCACCTGGTTCAGCCATTCAGCTCAGAATCGACCCAATTCAGCAGTTTGATGTTTAGACGGAGAAATAAGGAGTATTTAATGGATTATTAAATATTTAATATTTTGACTTTATAATAAAGTCACTTTATTGAAATATTTAAATATTTAATTATTTGGCTTGGTTATAAAGTATTTATTATACTTTATAATAAATTATTAAAATGTGACTTAATGAGTATTTTATATTCATTAAAAGTGGACGCCAATAATTAATGTCTTCTCCTAAGTCTAAAAGGCGTATTAAATCATTTAATTTAAATGATTATTAAAAGAGTTAGATTAATTTCTTCACGGGCAATATATACGCTACCAAGGCAAAATCGAGACTATCTTGTTTACATTATTCAATTTTGTCTTTGGCCCATACGAGGCATTGGAGTTTACGCAAACCCTAGGTTTCTAGCAAGCGATACGTTTTGAAGCGGAAACTCTTCGAGTCGAGCGGTGAGGTAAATACTGATACCGAGGCAGAAACACTTGGTGATTTCATCCAGAGATCACAGTTTGGATTATTGAGTTATTTATTCAGAGATTAACAGAGAAAATCATCTTCCTTTTGAGGCGACTTTCAGCAGAGGAATCTATTCAGTGATCTGGCATCTTTTTCTTGGGATCCGTACCATTCTAGTTGCTGCTGCAGACAGGCCGTACTTCTGTACCTACAGGCCGTACTTTATTTCTTCAGAGATTCTCTTCCTGCTTTCAAATCCTGGCTCTCAGTTCTAGGCACTGGCTTTTTCTTGAGCATTTTCTGGAGATCTTGCATTGTGTTTTAGAAGCTGGAGATTCATTCTTATTTCTGGCCGTACCATCTGCATTTATGGCCACGAGGTTCTTTTGAAGTGGTGGAATTTTTACGTTCATTTATCCAACTTTTTCATCAACGTAAAAAGTTCTATAAAATAATGGAATAGTCTTGTTCTCTAGCTTATTTAGGATTAATCTGTGAAGATTTGGAATTTATTTGAATTTATTATAATTTTTTGAGAAAATCGCACCTTTTAGAATTTGCCTGAAAACCTTCAAAAATACAAAAAAACGAAAATTTGCGAAAACAAACAAAAATCAATTAGGGTTTCAATTTGAGAACCACCAGGGTTCTGACATCAAGCTGGAAATTAGATGAAAGGGAATGCAATAAACTAAAGAAATAGCCACATTGCAATTGCTTGATTTTATTGATCAATAACAGAGAAGTTCAAATTACAAGCATACCCGAAAAATGGAGAATAATGATTGCTGCTAAAAAGCAACTCAATAAGAATTTCAATTCTCCTCATATAAGAAGTTTTTCTTGTCATGTCCCCGGAATTTGTGCCTTCTAGTCAACAGAAGCATAATCTAAAAATTATTAATTTAATTAGCATTATAATTGTAAATGTTAAAAACAATATTATAATTATAAATAACGCTATAATTATCAATATAATAATAATATCATTATCATGGATATTAGATTGTAAACATTCTAGATATTGAACTAATAATGATATTACAATTATTATGGTATTAGGGAGAATGAAAATATATATATCATAAAATAATCTTGTAATTATTAAATAAAAATATTAATACAAAATAAATGTAAGGTATATAAATATAAAGAATAACTAATATTGGATAAATAAATGAATAATATATATAATAATAGCTAGCAATTAATATTGTTAGCAAAAGACGCTTCTCTTTGAAAAGTCGTCTCTCTTTATTAGAGTTTAGTGAGGTAAATGGATTTAAAAGGAGGAAAGTCGAGAGTCTAAGGGGGTATTGGAGATTTCATCATCGAAGGAGAAAGAATAGCAAGGGATTATTTCCGTGAGAAAAATCTAATTCGATATTCACCGTTAGCCTCAAAAACGAATGGTAAAAACATTCGCACCGTCGCCTGGAGCCCTTTGAATGTCGCAGGAGTTATCGAAAGTTTGAACCGCGTAGGAGAGTAAGGAGTGGAGGTGAAAGCATAGGAAAATAAGGGAAGACGTCTATCTGCAATCCTATAAGGGAACACCAAATCCACACTAACCAATATACGCTACCTCTGAACCGCGGCTTTGAACAGATGCGGATGGGTTGAGCTGGTCGCGGCTCTTAGAGAGTACTTGCTCTGCCAAATATATATATATAAATTCCTGAAAGGATTCAATGACTCTCCTCTCCACCTGGATTACATCTTGATGGCGAAATAGAAAGGAGAAGAAAGAGTATATTTCAGAAGACATATAGGTATTTATACATATGTTACCAAATGGGGAATTGCACTTAAGGTATATGAAGAAGAAAATAGCATGTCGGGCTGAGGAGGAACCACTGAACCGAGTAATGAGAAACAGCGGGATAATGGCGGGTCAAGTCATCCATTGGGAAGAATAGGAATGTCAATGAGGAATCAATGAACTGGCCAGATGGTCATATGACCAGGCAGTGAGCAGTAAGTATAATAACGTGTAAATTACTCATTATAAATATATCTTAGTTACACATCATGACATATGAATATTAATCAGAAACAATGACATATGCAACATTCAATGGAATCGTTTAGATAGAATACAATATACATACACATTCATATGAGTGGTCATGAAAGGTATATTTGCAAAGCAGAGGTCAATTAGAAATAAGGGCACCTACAATCTATGTGAGATAATATATATACATATTATCCAATAATAATGCTTACAGCAATTATTGTGCCTTATAAGTAATATTGACTTTACACATAGAATTTCACCTATTGATTAATATCTACTTATGAAATGCAGAAGATTCATTTATAGAAGCGATAAGAAGAAATGAATAATTCTTAACAAGAATGAAATATTTATATCATCTCTAGCTTTATTAGTTTTATCACTAAAATTGTTGACTTCTAAACATTCTAATGTCTCTTGGAGAAATACTTTGAATGCAAGATTTAAGCTTAAGCACATTACTCAGAAAGGGGACATTACAAGTGGTATCAGAGCAACTTTCCTGCCACCCTGTGAAAATAGCATTCGCAAACTTACCCAAAGGCAAAGGTATACTCTATGAACATATGGAAACACATTCCAATTTATGCAAATCAGGTATGACCAGTAACCGCTAAATGTAATCACTTGTTGATATTCGCTATTTTTATCATAGCTACCATATGTAAGTGTAAAATAAGTATCAAGATATATATAGGTGTATAAATAGATATGTTATTTTGAATTGGACAACTAATGTGATCAAGATGATCCATTCCATCATAAGGATTGTGTGTAGTAACCCCATAAAACAACCATGGAAGGCAAGAGGAATTTGCAAGTAATTATAAAAGAAAATACATCATGAATTTAGATATTAATTTTTAGTAAATAGATCTGTAATTAAATGATAATGCGGTAGAATAAGAATTCATATATAATGATATTTATTCTAGTTGATGTCACTCATTTCTATTGATGTCATTTTGGAATAATAAAGTTATACGTGCTACTATTTCTTCTTAATACCTTATATGATTACTAATATGTTTTGAATATCTAACTATATTATTCTATCATAATGTCTCTCACATGAAGTGTATTTCATATTTTCATCAAATTTTTGTATCATCAAATAAGCATGTAGAAAGTGAAGGGAAGGAAATCTTAGGTTGAGTAGATACTAGTTCTCCACTAGGTATGCCACTCCCCGGATCGGATGACTGAGAGTCATGCCACCGGGAGCCAAGGGGGTGATATCCGCTCTTGGGCTTAGTGTGAGTATCTACGGGCCTCCTATGGATTCCTCTCCTCTAAATTACCACATGTTTGATCTGAAGGATCCTCCAACATAGTTGGGAAATGATGAGAACAGATGAAGAAGAAATATAACATAAGGATTATCGCCTTTTTTCCTGCTACGGGTGCATCCTATCGTAGTCGCGGAAAGACGGCTAATGTGTGAATGGACGGCCCAGACAGGTATGTACAGGCACTACCGAACTTAAGTATTAGGTTTGCACATTTCTTGTTATTGTGATTAAATGTGACAGAGCATAGTATAATAAGAATACAGTGACCACTTTGCACAGTGTATTAATGAAAGTATAAAATGCATGTAATATAGGTAATAAGGAATCAATATCGCATTGTACTTAAATAACGTGACTGTAGCTATTTTTGGGTATTCTTAATTTGAGGAATAGATTAGAGTTGGCACTATAATATACACTATCAAATTATGGACTTTCTCTTTCAGTCATAAGGGTAGGGAATTGAATATGCATTGAGGAATGCAGAGACTAGGATCCCTTCAAGGTAGGCCACCCTCTGTAGGCGGGCTGCGGTTTGTCACTGGGGGCCGAGAGGGTCGTTACAGCGGGCGTTTGTAGGCCGCTCTCGGGCTGAGAAGGTTATCACTAAGGGCATTCTCATGTGTATTCACTTCCTCTTCACCTATGAATGTTGGAGCAAAGGAGCAGTAATTTGGAGTGTTCTACAAATATGTTAATCTACTCAAACAAGTAATAACTGGTATATAAAATAACATGTCTTCCATAATAAAAAGGATGAAGGAATGTTTTAATTACAATTAAATTAATGATTACTTCGATTACTATTCTTGTTTTTTATGGAATATTGAATTTCATAGGTCATTTCTTAAATATCCTAAAGGGTATTGAATTCCGGTATAGTATGGGATACACCGAATCCACCTTATCGATTGTCTGACAGCATACTTCATTCAAGTGTATTTGTAATTGATTGTACACCCTATAACTTGTGATTGTATTCGAGTGCATACTTTATGACTTGTGGTTGAATTTGCATTTGGGTATATATTCTATGATTGCAATTGTATTTGAGTGTATACTCTATGATTGTATGTGTATTTGAGTTGACTTGTGACGATATTTGAGTGCATATTTAATGGATTGTACCTCAATTCAAGATGCATTTGTATTCAAACTTTGTATACTCTATGACTTGCATTTGAATTCAAGATGATGTATTCGAGTCTATACTCTATGGCATTGTTGTGACTTGTATTCAAGTGTATGCTCTATGACTTACATGCATTCATATATATGCTTCATGTACTCCATGTTTTTACCTGTCTTATGATCTTTGGACATGCTTAGCAACTTACTGATGTACTCTAATACATGACTAGTCCATTTTGCATACTTTGCATTAGCGTAACGCATGCCTTGTATGTATTTGTTTGTATTTTTTGAGTGTATCTACAAGCATTCTTATGTCTATGTTCTTTATGTATGATCATTACGTGCGTTATGCTCCATGTGTATGATTCCTATATGTATGCTTCCTGTTAGAGTGTATCTATATTGCTTCCTACCTTATGGGTATTTACACATTGCATACCTTGACTAAGTTTATGTGCTCTACGTATAATTACATGATTTAGATGCCTTGTGTGTAATTTATTGCTCGTTGCTTCTATGAGAATTTGCCTCATATTGAGTGTCTTACTCCATGCATTTATGTGTATTTGTATGCTTCAAGTGCACTATGTGATTATGCTTGCTCCATGCTTATATCTTGTATACATTTATGGCTAATATGACTGCTTTCGGATATGTCTTTCATGATTAGTGTGTTTTTAGCATATCTACTTGCAATTGACAAGCACACCCCATGCTTTATATATACAAGTGTGAATACTTCATGCTTTATGTATTCAAATCTATGTTGATGTATGCTCCATATATTTATCCATACTTCTACTTCATGCTTTACGACTTTGTATGATTCGTATCTTAATAAGTGCGCCTCATGTCTTACACACTTGCTTTATGCCTAATGTGCTTTAGCATGTTTTCAGCATGTGAATATTTCTATTATGAATGTTCTATCTCTTGAATGTATACTTTTGATTCAACCTGTATACTTTTTCGACTGTATTTGCATTCCTCGAGTGAATTAACATTGCCTTACTTGTATGTATCATATTTTGCGAGTGATTGTGTGTCTGTTGTATAGTCTATGTGCCTTTCAATGTTTCTCTTCCTTTGTATGCTACTGGCTTCATTACTGTTGTGATTGTGACTTACAATATCTTATGTGCATACCTTGTGACGGTTTCATGTATGATAACTTATTCCATGTATGATATGTTTTCAACTTGAGTGCTTTTTGCAAACCGTTGATTGCTACATGTCTGAAGTGTATTGGGCATGTGTGTTCTATGCGAATGCGCTGAACATGTATGATTCTTGCCTTGTATAAATGTATGACTGAATATGTATTCGTGTCTTTTGCTTTGGATACTGTGTTTATGTATTTCACGCCTTATATGTATTGTGTGTATCTATTAAAGTAAAAGATGTTTGGAATTGTGATTGCTTGAGGACAAGCAATCTTGGGCAGGGTGGACTGTCATGTCCCCGGAATTTGTGCCTTCTAGTCAACAGAAGCATAATCTAAAAATTATTAATTTAATTAGCATTATAATTGTAAATGTTAAAAACAATATTATAATTATAAATAACGCTATAATTATCAATATAATAATAATATCATTATCATGGATATTAGATTGTAAACATTCTAGATATTGAACTAATAATGATATTACAATTATTATGGTATTAGGGAGAATGAAAATATATATATCATAAAATAATCTTGTAATTATTAAATAAAAATATTAATACAAAATAAATGTAAGGTATATAAATATAAAGAATAACTAATATTGGATAAATAAATGAATAATATATATAATAATAGCTAGCAATTAATATTGTTAGCAAAAGACGCTTCTCTTTGAAAAGTCGTCTCTCTTTATTAGAGTTTAGTGAGGTAAATGGATTTAAAAGGAGGAAAGTCGAGAGTCTAAGGGGGTATTGGAGATTTCATCATCGAAGGAGAAAGAATAGCAAGGGATTATTTCCGTGAGAAAAATCTAATTCGATATTCACCGTTAGCCTCAAAAACGAATGGTAAAAACATTCGCACCGTCGCCTGGAGCCCTTTGAATGTCGCAGGAGTTATCGAAAGTTTGAACCGCGTAGGAGAGTAAGGAGTGGAGGTGAAAGCATAGGAAAATAAGGGAAGACGTCTATCTGCAATCCTATAAGGGAACACCAAATCCACACTAACCAATATACGCTACCTCTGAACCGCGGCTTTGAACAGATGCGGATGGGTTGAGCTGGTCGCGGCTCTTAGAGAGTACTTGCTCTGCCAAATATATATATATAAATTCCTGAAAGGATTCAATGACTCTCCTCTCCACCTGGATTACATCTTGATGGCGAAATAGAAAGGAGAAGAAAGAGTATATTTCAGAAGACATATAGGTATTTATACATATGTTACCAAATGGGGAATTG
>VDFB02194991.1:45413-86775 GCA_007258455.2 Sequoia sempervirens
GTCCCCGGGTAACCCTGCTAAAAACAGGATCTGGGCCCCTAAAAGATAGGGCGCCTATTTCAAAATGTGCTCCCTTCTCCAGAGATAGAAAATTTTGATGTTTTTCGTTCAGATTTTCATTTTTCTTAAATCTCTTCAGTAACAGACTGACATAGTACTGACACCAACTCCATATTTGAAAAACCCAAAAACGACCATTTGACAACACTTTAACAAGATAAGACTCAATTAAGCAAAATGCCTTAGTGAAGCAAATTTTTTGGTTTTGAGTACAACAAGTAGTACTGACAGCAGTTTATAATCTTGCTTATCAAATTGTAATGCTCATCTCTACTTTCAGCAATTGCTATTGTATTTACTTTATCTCCGCCCTATGGTAGCTACTTTCCCAGTCCGGGTTAGAAAGCACATTCTGGGTGTTGAGTATTTTCAGCATTACAGTTATTTCTTTCAAGCATTGTAATTTGTAATACTCCGCCATATGGTCGCCTCAACTCCATACTGAATTGGGTAGCACATACTTGGTGTCGAGTTCCCTTTCAGTACTTAGTGTAGAAGACCCTCTGATCATATGCTCGCCATCATCGGCGTCATTCTTGGTTAGAGTTATTGCATAAGCATTTTGATTAAGATCCTCTGACCAATGCTCACACCTTGCCCACATCGGGATCCTGGTGTACATTCTAGTTAGAGTTGCTTCAGCAACATTTTGGGTTAGTTGCTAACCTTAACGGGTGCATTGGTTTGTAATTTGTAATTTGGAAAAACGAAAAAAATTGGCTCGGAATATTTCAGTGGTATTAGAGCCAAGATCTTGCCATCCTATGAACAAACTGTCTATGAGTGACAGAGAAAAGAGGTACATTGCAAGGGAAGACAAGAAGGTTGGAAAACAGTTCCAGCCCTATCAGGCTCCAGAAGGTCAGACAGCTTCAGAGGTTTTGAGGGCTCATTGGGAGTCTTCTCAGGAAACTGAAATGGCAGAAGGTGAGAGATCAATTGGGGGTAATGAGAGGTTCACCAACAACATAGATGATAGTGGGAAGGGAAGAGAAAGATCAATAAGTCCCGGAAAGAGATTTGAAAAGAAGATGGATGCCTTGATGGACATGGTATCTCTCATGATGGGGAAAGTGGGCTAGAACACAACTCCACAGAACAACTCAGGGCATGGAGGAGAGCATAGCGCCTCCAACCAGCATGATGGACATGCAACTCGGCCTGTTTCAAACAACACTTATGTCTCAGCCAGGCCATTCAAACCCACCTTCTTGGCACCTGTAAACACTCAGCCAGATCCTGAAGAAAATGCTTCATTCGTGGAGCAGTTGAGGCTTGGCCGTGCGGAGTATGATTCTCTCCCTATTGACATCAAGATGGACATGTCCTATAATGATTTCATGGATCACAAAAGAAAGAATAGGGGACAAGGGAGACATCATGAGCAAAGAAGAACACCAGTGCAAGGGGATTTGTAACAAGCTGTCAACAAGGTTATACTTCTACACTATGACGGGAGTGATAACAGTTCAGCCCGAGCTTGGATACAGAAGCTGGATAACTATCTAGCTCTCAGACCCATGGCAGAAGAAGAGGCGATTAAGTTCGCTACGCTACACCTTGATGGGGTGGCGCACGAGTGGTGGTACCATGGCCTAGTCACCTTGGGTCATCGGTCTATCACTACGTATGATGAGTTCACCAATAGGCTCATCGAGAGGTTTGAGAAAAAAGACCTTGAAATACATTTTAGAGAACTTGCATAGTTGAGGCAGTATGGCACAGTTGATGCCTACATAGTTGAGTTCCAGAGACTCTCAATCATGGTCACTGGAATCACGGAGAGGCGATTGGTGATCCCTTTCAGTGAGGGTTTGACGGAACCACTCAAGGGTTGGATTAAAGCCTTTGATCCACCAACCCTACAGGAGGCCATGAAGAAGGCAAGAAACATGGAGTGGGCTGCTCCTAAGGAAAAGTTTCAATCCAATCCATCCTTTCACAAAAGGGATAAAGGGAAAAGACCTCAACATAGACCTCCTTTGAGACCTCAGCATAAGGAGTTCAAACATCATAATCCTCATGTCACAAGATTGGATCCGGAGACCCTGAACAAACTCAGAAGAAAGGGGTTATGTTTCCGGTGTAGGGAAAAATGGTCTCAAGATCATGTTTGCCCAAAGGGAGTTAAATTTAATTAGATTGAGTACTATTCAGCTGGTGAAAGTAATTCTGATTTTTCAGACCAGCAATCTGATTTCGAGGATAGTGAAGTGGAAAGAGCCCCAGAAGAGGCCGCAGATGAAAAGGAAAGTGGAGGAATCTTGGCTCAACTTTCGAGCTTCCAAAGAAACGAATCCTTCAAGGTTCGGGGAATGGTTAAGGGGCAGCGAATCGTTGCTTTGATCGACACTGGAGCAACTCATAACTTCATTGACGAAGTTGTGGTGGCAAAGAAGGGGCTGCAAACAGAAGAGTTTGAAGGCTTCAAGGTCATGGTTGTTGATGGTTTCCACATTTCATGCACCAAGAAGATCTCCAACATGACTATGCAATTGGGAAACTACGAAGTCAAGGATGACTTCTATGTAGTCAGCATTGGGGATACTGATGCCGTCTTAGGCATTCAATGGCTGCGTTCACTTGGAGAGATCTCCTTAAATCTGCAAACTATGGAGCTCAAGTTCCAATTGGATGGGAAGAGGATAGTTCTAAGAGGAATGTCCAATGGGGGTCCTCGAGTGGTGTCATTCAAAAGAATGGAAAAGATGATCCGTCATGATCAAGCCGAGTGGGTTGCAGAATGTATGATCCTTCCTGCTAGTTTGGTTGAGACTAAAGGAGACTATCCTCCTGATGTTCAGTCTCTACTAGCAAAGAAGAGCAAGGTCTTTGCTGATTTGCCTCCTGGACCACCACCTGAAAGGGGTTCAGAACATATCATAGAGCTCAAGGAAGGAGCTAAACCAGTAATTACAACTCCATATTGGTACCCCAAGAAGTAGAAGGATGAGATCAAGAAGAACATTCAGGAACTCTTGGAGATGGACTTCATTCGCCCAAGCAAGAGCCCCTTTGCTTCAGCAGTGGTTCTTGTGAAAAAGAAGGATGGTACCATGCGCATGTGCGTGGACTATCGTGCTTTGAATCAAAGCACCATCAAAAACCGATACCCCATTCCACGGATAGATGAGCTCATTGATGAGCTACATGGAGCCAAGTTCTTTTCGAAGATCGATTTGAGATCGGGCTACCATCAGATTAGGATGAGGGGATCTGATGTTGAGAAGACAACGTTCAGATGTCACTATGGCCACTTCGAGTTTCTAGTCATGCTTTTCGGGTTGACTAATGCTCCTGCTACCTTTCAGTCATGCATGAACAGAGTTTTTCAAAAGCAGTTGAGGAGGTTTGTGTTGATATTCTTCAATGACATTTTGATTTTTAGCAAGACTTGGGAGGATCATCTCAAGCACTTGGAGGAAGTGCTTAGTATCCTAGAATCTGAGTGCTTGTTCGCCAAAGCATCCAAATGTGAATTTGGAATGGAGGAGTTACTGTACCTTGGCCACATAATCAGTGCTAAAGGGGTGAAAGTGGACCCTGAAAAGATCAAGGCAGTAGTTGATTGGCCACCTCCCGAGAACTTGACTCAGTTGAAAGGTTTTTTGGGTATTTGTGGGTTTTATCGGAGATTTGTAAAAGGCTACTCACAGAATGCTGCTCCTCTTACTGATCTCACCAAAAAGGGAGCTTTCTGTTGGTCAGAGAAGGCTCAAACTGTTTTTGACAAGTTTAAGAGGATCATGAGCTCTTGTCCGGTTCTAGCTATTCCGGATTTTTCCAAGCCTTTCGAGCTACAATGTGATGCATCCGGTGAAGGAGTTGGGGCTATCTTGATGCAAGACAAACATCCTATTGTGTTTGAGAGCAGAAAACTGAGGGGTGTTGAAAGAACATACTCTATCTATGACAAGGAAATGCTTGCTATTATGCATGCATTAGCCAAGTTCAGGCAATACTTGGTGGGAAACAAGTTCGTGGTCAAGACTGATCACAATAGCCTCAAACACTTCATGCATCAGAAGGATCTGAACTAGAGGCAGCAAAAGTGGGTGAGTAAGCTTCAAGCTTACGACTTTGACATTGAGTATGTCAAAGGGAAAAATAATGTTGTGGCTGATGCTCTGTCAAGGAGACCCCATTTAAGCTCATTGTGTGAGCTTACTGCGGATTGGAAGGACATGTTTGTTGATTATGCCAAAAATCAGTTTGCAACCAGCATTATTGAGAGTACTTTTCATGACGAAAGGTACAAGTGATTGAGGGGTTGATACATTACAAGGGGAGAATCTTTCTGGTGGTTGATTCTAAGCTCAGGAAGAAGATTTTATTGACATTTCATGACATTCCGCTTGCTGGTCACCAAGGATTCTTTAAGACATATAGGCAGATCCGAGAAAGATTTTCTTGGAAAGGATTGAAAGGAGAAGTTCAACGCTACATTCAGGAGTGTTCTGTTTGTCAAATGAACAAGAATGAGCATACACTACCAGCTGGTTTGCTGCAACCTCTTCCTATTCCCAATCAAAAATGGGAAAGTGTATCGATGGATTTCATCACGGGGTTGCCCAAGGCCCAAGGGAAGGATTGTATCTATGTGGTAGTGGATAGACTAGCAAAATTTGCTCACTTCTTCGCCATTACCAGCTCTTTTTCAGCAGCTTAAGTTGCAGATCTGTTTTTTCATGAGGTGTTTAGGTTACATGGACTGCCAAAAAACATTGTGAGTGATAGGGACAGCAAGTTCCTAAGCACTTTTTGGCAAGAGGTCTTCAGAATGAGTGGTACTGTGCTTACTCCAAGCACTAGTTATCACCCCCAAACAGATGGACAAACTGAAATAGTAAACAAGTGGTTGGAAGGCTACTTGAGAAACTATGTTTCGGAGCAGCAAAGAGCATGGGTTAAGTGGCTTCACATAGGCGAGTATTGTTATAATTCTTCCTTTCATATGTCAATAAAGATGTCACCCTTCTTGGCTCTCTATGGGTATGAAGCACCTAGCTTTGCTGATTTGGTGTTTGGCGATAGCAAAGCTCCCCAAGCCAAGGACTTACTGCAGTAGAGTCAAGACATCATGAAATCATTGAAGAACAATCTGCAGATTGCACAGAATCAGCAGAAGATGTATGCTGATCAGAGGCGTGTTGAGCGTTCTTTCGAGGTTGGGGATATGGTTTATCTCCGATTACAGCCTTACAGACAGTCTACTCTCAAGAAGAGTGGAGCTGAGAAGCTCAAACCTCGCTTCTATGGGCTTTTCAGGGTCATCAGAAAAGTTGGAGAAGTAGCTTATGAGTTGGAGCTACCTTCTGATAGCAGAGTACACAATGTTTTCCACGTGTCTCGCCTTAAGAAGGCACTTGGACATAATGTGGTTGCTTCATCACAGTTGCCACCTTTGGATGAAGAAGGACAGTTGGTTCTAATTCCAAAGGAGATACTTGATTTCAGAGAACGTTCTTTGAGGAAAAGAACAATCAAAGAATGCTTGGTGAAGTGGAAAAATTTGCCTATGGAGGATGCAACTTGGGAGAATGATGAGATTCTACAGCATCCAAGTTTGTAATTGCTTGAGGACAAGCAATCTTGGGGAGGGCGGATTGTAATGTCCCCTTCTCAAGCCTGATCTTTTCAGTGACCGTTGGCCTATTCCGGAGACCCGTAGGCTAGTCGGAGGGTAAAATTAGGGTTTCCTATTTTGAAGGATGTTCTTGCTCGGAGTTGGTTATTTCAATGGCGGATTCTTTCTGGGTTTTCAGAAAGCTTCGCAGTGATATGTTCTTCTTGGCATTCTGAGCATCTTCAAGAATTTACTATTTTTAGTAAATTCTATTTCTGGCAGTTTTCCAGTTGGGTTCGGCGTGGTTGACTTCCTACTTCAGCTTGATCAGTTGGCTTGCTCATTTAGGGCTTCGAGGCACATTTGGAGAGATAAGTTGAGCTATTTAATTAAAGTCACGTTTTAATGTTATATTTTAACGTTGACCCCCTTGGCCTAGCTTCTTCACTTTAAGTCTTTTTAAAAGATGTTCTTTAAGGGTGGCGCTTCATTAAAGAAAATTAATTATATCTTTTATTATGAAGTTTAATCCAAGCTTAAGTGGACGCCATTTTCAAGGAAGAATTAAAATGATATTAAAAGACAAAGTTTGCTTGGAAAAGTGGGACGCCACCTGTGGAAGAATTAGGGTTTGACTCAAAAGAGAAGGTTAGGGTTTCGAGAAGAGTCAACCGAAAATTATAAAAGGAAGCCTTTGGTCATCATTGAGATTATCTTTTGTCTATAGTATTGTTACTCTGCCGGAATGGTATTGGATCGCTTCGAGGAATGAAGACCTCCTAGCTCGGGCATTGCTTCTTGCTTGCAACACAACAACTAGTGGTGAATTAGTATAGTTTTGTGAGTTTCATTGGGATTTGTGCATTGTAATCAGCATTGTGGCTATTTAGATTCTGATTTTGCATATTAGAGGTTTTCCAGATTTGCATTTAGTTACAGCATATTGTTGTTTTAATTCATAACTCTTAAAATACAAAAATATTGCTTCTGGGTATTGCATCAATCTATGTGTTTGTAAGGGGCGCTTCATTTCTCCAGTTTGTAGATTTTTTAGTAAAGCTTTGGATTTTTAAGAAGAGGTTGAACTTCTTGCTGGGCCGTACCATCTTCCCTTGCATTGATTTCCGTGCATTAATTAAATTGAGGGTTTTGATCAGCTTTCAGTGTTCTAAATGGTTCGCCATCATACTAGGATCATTATGCAATCTGTCTCATGAGATTTGAGCAAGTTTGGAACAAGTTGTGAATGAATCTGTGAGTTTCAGGGCTGCTGTTCGTGCTCAAGGAATACAGGACTGTCAAAAAATCAGATTACCAGGTTGGCCTCAATATTGCAGTTTCTGATTTAATCTTCCTTATTCATTGAACGAAATTCTATAAATATTGTTGCAGCTCTATTACTTCTCGATTGTTTTGATAGCAAGGCATTGTCTAACATTTTGTAAGCTGGCAGTAGTACTGTGTCATGTCCCCTTCTCAGTGACATCTCTCAGAGGACAGGATTGGCCTATCACACGACCCTCGTAGGCTGATTGATTGGATAGAGGGTCACTTGGGAGCTTGGCTCAGCTTCAGTTAGCAGAGATTGATCAGTGGTCTTTCGTTCTGGCTCAATCGGAGGTTTTTTGCAGAATTGCTATTTTTAGCAGTTCCTGGCAGGCAGTGTGGGACCCCTGCTATTTTTAGCAGTATGGCTTTGGCGGCATCCGGAATCACTTCAGAGTTCGTCAGCATCAGACGGATCAGTAATCAGATGAGTAACGAGGAAAATATTAATATTTAATTGTATTGATTAAATATTAATTATTTAATGATTTATAATATAAAGTTATAATGTTATATTATAACTTAAGTGATTTGCCTTGAGGGGTGCGCCATCATTAAAGGGGGCCAGTTTGACATTTGATTTATATTAAAATATTCAGCAGGAGACTATTGAGATATTAAAATATTAAAATGTGAATATTTTATCAAAACCCTATTCTTAAGGAAATCGCACTTTTCAGCATAAGAGAGGATTTGCCTTGGGTTTGGAGCCATTATGTGATTATTGGATTTTTGAGAACTGATCAAATTGATCTGAGCACAGACTTTAGGGTTTGAACTCGACTTCCTTGGGGAACAAGCCATCTCCAGCGGAAAGCAATTCAGAGAGTGTGAAATATCACTTGATCTATTGCCAACAGAGGTTTTCTCACACAGAGGAAATCATTGATCTTCAGAGTTAATTCACTACAGAGCTTCAGCATACTTTTATCCTTCAGAAGGCATCTATTTACCTGGGCGCACTTATTCTCCATCATTCTGAGTCATCATAGGAGGCCGTACAATTCTTATTTGCTGATGACAGCAGGCCGTACTTTGACTGTACCTGGGCCGTACTTTCAAAAAAGGCGTGTTTATTTCTTGAAGGAACCGCCTACCATCTGGGTTGCTAGTTTTAACCTGTGTTGGCGCTTGGACACTGGGAGCCATTTGAGACTATTGCAGAGAGGAGAAAGCAATATCTTGTAGCAGCCGTACCTTCTGTAGCAGATCACCAGCAAGCTGATTACCAGGTTTTTACACAATAAAAATTGTTATTCTTTAATGCATGCTTCCAGATCTTATTGTATTGTTGCCAGTTGATGAAATAAAAGCAACGCCTTCATTCTAGCTTGTAATTTCTACGCATATTGAAGATCTATCATTTTTATAGAATTTATTATTATTTTCTTGAAAAGCCGTACTTTTCATTTATTGTCAAAAAACCCAAAAATTGCAAAAAACATCAAAACTTTCAAAAAAACTTCAGAAAGACAGTCGGAGACAGAAGAAGGGGAAACTAGGGTTTCTACATACTGACAGCAGTTTATAATCTTGCTTATCAAATTGTAATGCTCATCTCTACTTTCAGCAATTGCTATTGTATTTACTTTATCTCCGCCCCTATGGTAGCTACTTTCCCAGTCCAGGTTAGAAAGCACATTCTGGGTGTTGAGTATTTTCAGCATTACAGGTATTTCTTTCAAGCATTGTAATTTGTAATACTCCGCCATATGGTCGCCTCAACTCCATACTGGATTGGGTAGCACATACTTGGTGTCGAGTTCCCTTTCAGTACTTAGTGTAGAAGATCCTCTGACCATATGCTCGCCATCATCAGCGCCATTCTTGGTTAGAGTTATTGCATAAGCATTTTGATTAAGATCCTCTGACCAATGCTCACACCTTGCCCACATCGGGATCTTGGTGTACATTCTGGTTAGAGTTGCTTCAGCAACGTTTTGGGTTAGCTGCTAACCTTTACGAGTGCATTGGTTTGTAATTTGTAATTTGGAAAAACGAAAAAAATTGGCTTGGAATATTTCACTCATAGAATGTCTCAGAAGATGTTGTAGAGCCATATCTTCGTACACTTCGTCTTCCAAGGTCTGAATTTTGCTCTGCATAGGATCAACTGTACGCTGGTCACTAGCTGCTGCAAAATCATTGTAAATATTTCTAGACACTTCACCTGTAGAGATCTCATGTTCTGACTCAGATTCTTCATGATTACTTTGCTGGTCGGGTTTTTCAAATTCTAAATCCTCATAGAGAGCCAACATTATTCTATTCGCCTTGCGCTTATGTCTCAAAGGGCAATCATGGTTTGCATCGTAAGGCCTTTTGCAATAGAAACACAACTTCTTCCTTTTGTTTCGTGATGTAGACCTGAAGATGGATGCCATATACCTTGCTGCTCTATCTAAGGTTGTAGAGTCTGAAAACAATTTATTTATTTCTTCCAACTCTTTTAAGCTTTGTTTAAGATTTTTCATATTCTTGTCTCACTGGTTTTGGGAAATAGCCATGTTGTTCAACTAAAACTTCTAAACTGCAGTTGAAACTTACCCAACAGGTTGGCATGAAACCGCTTTGATACCACTGTAATGAGCCTAACCCAATCTGACCTCAAAATGCTGATTATAGGCTCATTGGAATATCGTCAAACACTTTTGATGCAAACTCAATGCTTGCTGGTTTGTGGTTTTAGTCTGATATATTTGCTTGGAAATGATAACAAAGTACTGTAATTGCTTGTAAATAAAATGACTAAGCAATCATCTAAGTGCAAGGATGACTCTTTTTGATCTTTTACAATGCACATATATGATTCCTAAATGGGAAACATGCACCTACAGCCAAGTGGCATTTCATCATACAATTGGCATGCAAACTAGAGTATGGAAATGAGAGGTACAGCCATAAGCATTTTATCGAACATTTGCCATGCAATTCCTATCATGAAATGTTGGCTTTCAACTAGGGACATTAAGACAAACAGTTATCTTGCAAACTGAAATAAATGCTACAAATATATCATATGCAACTCCTTTTTTATTGATGTCCCAATTACAATGCAGATATGAAAGGCCAAGACTCTTGGCTTATAGCTAAATATGATATGAAACAATATACCCAGGTCTGAGTACAATGGAAGCATACAACCAACTTCGAAATGTCTATTAAAGACTGAAATTAAATGCAAGAGAACCTGATCGAATGAAGCACCTATGCTCTGGGTGATGTAGCAACTCAAATACCAAGTAAATTGTGAAGCAACACGTGTGGCTAGTGCTGCTATAGTACGGCCTCCAACAAAAATTCTGCCCAGATTTCAATGTTATGACAGCAGCAACTAATTTGGAAATGAGCAGCAATTAAAACCCTTGAAGAACCCTTGAGCAGACTCAACTAAGATGCAAGATACTGTAGCATTTACTGTTCACGCCACTGTAGCAGCCCATACAATTTTTGATATGCAATGATCAACTCATTAATATTCTGATCTGCAACTGGTAAACCTTCAAACTCCTCAAACCCTTGGTTTAATCTTCACTTAAAGCACAAACTGGACCCCTGTATGAAACCCACAGTCAAACAATAATTCAGCTGATATTTCATAGCCTCAAAAATGCAAATCAATGGGAGTGATCATTCCCAAAGATCTCAAGAATGGTAGAAACCCCAGCTGGCTCCTTCACCAAATAATCACATCAAACAAACATCAATTCCTGGATGTTCTAAGAATGAGCTTTTGAGTTCCCTTTATTCTTTTCTTGTGAGAGCTCACACTTTCCTTGCCAATGTGGGATAAAAGATATATTCCCACTTTTAATTTTTCACTTAATGCACTTTATAAAATATTTTAATATTTAGTTTCCACAACATAATTAATTAATGCACTTTAAAATCACTTAAATGAGAGTCATGGCCCCATTGCACATAAAGTGATCTTTAAAACATTATAATTGCATTTTATATTTAATTATTAATGTTATCTCTTAAAAATGCATCCTATGCAAAGTTATGAAAACTGAGCTTTCTAGAGAATCATGGGAACTTTTCCAGGTTGTGGGTCACCTAAAAATGGAAAAGAACCTCCAGAGAAGGCCGGCTTCCTTTGGTATCACCTAAACTACTGATCTTTGTAAGGAAAAGGGAGAAGGAGTGCATGAAAATGAAAACTAAATCCTATGGTGATACACCAAATTGACAAGAGCAATGAGACACTCAGGTTACACTTGAATACTGATGATGGATATGGGACTGCACAACAAGTTTCTATAGATTATGCATAAGTATTTCACAAACAGGTTTGACATGCACACACTTTTAAGAAGGAAAAACAATTTTTCACAAATCAAAAGGGTCATGTGCAATTCTGTAAAACACAATTTGTAACCTACATAACACTACTTTTGCAAAGAAAGGCATGCTAACATGAGACAAAGCTACAAGGAAATAGTTAGATTTCATGAAGTAGCTTGATCAATCACCTGAAAATGCACAATATTTTGCAAGAACCAGAAGGCAAATTGAACCATCAATGGTAACCAAGATAAATTCTATATATCATGCTCCAAATGAGTTACAAAAGTTTGTTAATCTGAGAGAGGATTGCAAAAGTCACAACTTCAGAAAAGCATAAGAACTCCTTTTCAAAAAGAGGCAAAAATGCCATATATACAACGAAACTCAAAAGTGTCGGCCTCTGCCCTAGGGCTTACAAAAATGAGTCGGTTCCTGAACACATCGACCCTCAGATCTTTTGGACTAAAGTTAATGCTGCATTCAATGTGCATCCCCGCTGTCCATGTCGGTGAAGGATCACTCCAAGAATAGCCTTCAAATCTTTTGGAATAATTGCATTAACCTCTGGCCTCCGTGTCCACCCTCAAACTTCCATCAGAGCCGCCTTGAATGTGGTTGTTCTGATAATCATAAATGTCAATCTACCCCTCGCTAGTAGACACCACAATTGTCATTGTGACTTGAGGTTTTTTCCTTTCTGCTTTTTTCCTACTTAAGATCTTTTTGCAAGTTGACCGTCTTTGAGAAGTAGCATCCGACCTCCCCTGTTAGATCTCTTCACAGACGACACCACTAGACACCGAACTGATCCATCATCCTTTGATCATAGAGCAAATCCATACCGCTCGCATTCCGTTGATCTTCCACAGGGGCGGTCACAACAGTCAAACAGTCAATGGTTCACCCTTGGCTTTTTCTGATTGGCTTAACACATGCCACTTAGGCTTTCTAGGCGGTCAAAGTCGTTCAAACAGAATCGCATGTTGGTGAGACACTAGCCGTGTCTCCCTGATGCTTACAATGCTCCACAGTAGCTATTGGCATAACACACAACTGTCGGTGAGACTTCATAGTGAGCGGCAAAAGTTACACCGATGTCAAAGATTGTCGCCCAGACTATCGCTATCAACTAGACATTATAGCGAGTCCTCAAGAATCATATCGCTGTGCTCCTCCGTTGGAAAAATACCCACACTCAGCAAGACATCATTGAGTCGGCAGGAGGTCATAGCGGGTTCCCATTAGTCACACCGAAGATTGAAACCATCGGCGAGACTCTTCAGTCGGCAAGACCTCATATCGAAGACAAAACATTCGGCCAGGAGTCTTACCGATATCCATTTACCCTTTTGGCGAGACCACCATGAGTCGGCGAGACATTACCCCGAAGCCCCCATCTTTCGGCGAGACTCCCGCAAGTTGGCAAGACTTCTCCCCGACGCCGGCCGTTTCAGTTAGACTCCCACGTATCGGTGAGACCTCATAGCGAACGGCAAGACATTATAGCGAGAGCACCCTCCGTCGGTGAAACCAACGGTCATCGGCAAGACATCACGCCGAAGCCACAGACTTTCCCCAAGTGCAACTTCTTTCGGTGAGACTTCACCTGGTTGGCAAGACATCACCCCGAACTCAAAACACTACACCGAAGTCACAATCCTTCGGCGAGACTTCATAAATTCGGCAAGACATCATGCCGAACTCACAACCTTTCACCGAGACCTCCATCAGTGGGAAAGACGTTACACCGAGACCATTTCGTTTCGGCGAGACTCCAGCGAGTCGGCCAGACTTCTCCCCGAGCTCAAAATATTACACCGAAGGCACAAACCTTCAGCGAGACCACTAGTCATCAGCAAGACATCATGCCGAACCCTTCATCTTTCAGTTTCGGCGAGCTCTGACCATTTCGGGGAGACCACCTTCGGTCGGCAAGACCTCACACCGATGCCCCTTCTGTCGGCAAGACCACGATCATTCGGCCAAACTTTACACCGGAGGCAATCCTCTTCGGCGAGACCCCCCTCAGTCGGCAAGACATTATGCCGAACTCATTCCATTCGGCCCGGAGTCTCCTCGATGCTACAATCTTATGAACCACTGTCGGCGAGAC
Source organism: Sequoia sempervirens (assembly GCA_007258455.2). Classification (NCBI taxonomy): domain Eukaryota; kingdom Viridiplantae; phylum Streptophyta; class Pinopsida; order Cupressales; family Cupressaceae; genus Sequoia; species Sequoia sempervirens. The sequence goes on from VDFB02194991.1 coordinate 58,769, forward strand.
CTCCCAAGCGGGGAGATATATAAAAACTCATGGCGACCGAAATGTCTTGGCGACCGGGGTATCTCAAATGAATATAACACAACAACCAGTCGGCAAGACATCCGGCTGGTCTCAGCGACTTTATTCTCTGAGGAGTTTTGTGCCAAATCTGATCAAGGCATACTTTCCAATAGACTTCCTTCTGAAATAGCATAAGACGAAGACCCTCCCAATGAAAACTGAACACCTGCACGCTAGGCTCAACCCTTATGGGAGCCACATTTAATCCACGTGCCGAATTTAAAACATAATTTTCCCCTGCAGCTGATTGAGCCCGTAGGTGAAAATCGGGCAACAATTAATAAAGTATTACTTTATTAATAATTAAAATAACATAACTCCATAAATACTCATTATTTCTCGATTCCATTTGAACCAAGGAGTTAACCACTACATCCACTGCACATCCCACTACCTTACTAAAAATAGTAAGGGCCCCTCTCTATCAACCACTGATTTACTAAATAGTAAATCCCTCATTATCTAATCAAACCAATGGTGTAAAGGATTGGCACTGCAAATGAAGCTTGTTCAAGTGTCCTGCTATAGATAGAAACCTTGACTGTCCTGAAATAGTCACTTACTATAAATAGTAAGTGTGCCAAATGGAGTCCAACGAAGGTTAGACCTGAACTCTCATTGATCATTGGAGGTGAAGCCACGCCGAATACTGCCAAATAAGACCCCCTAACCATCTGCTCTAGCCTACGAGGGTCAAGAATAGGCTAAACCATCCATAGTCATGGTCACGCTAAAAAGGGGACATTACAGGCCCTTGGCTTTGGCACATGTTTTCTATAAACTTGTAATATCCACCCCAAATTTTTTCAATTTTGCACCCGCTAGTGTTAGCCAAAATAACAATGATAAACAACTGAATTAAGCTACCTTCCACTTTTTGATCACCCACATCCCGATGTGGATAAGGTGAAAGCATATGGTGGCAAGGTGTATATTGCAATAATCTAAAGCAACCTCTTGTCCAGTGGGGTGAGTGATAATACATTGCAATAACTGAAAAGAAACTTGTTTAGTGAGGTGAGTGATAAGCAAGAATCAACTGAAAACAATTACCTTCCGCTTTCTAATCACCCAGATCCTGGTGTGGGTAAGGTGAGAGCATACAGTGGAAAGGCTTACAATGAAGTGCTTCTGAAGTAAACCACTTGTTCAATGGGGTAAGTATGAACCTCCAAAAACATGAAAAGAAACATCGCTTATTCAGTAGGAATTACAACTTGCAAAAAAAGCAATTGGCGGCTAGCCAACCAAAGCAAAAGGAAAGATCCTCCGCTTATTCAATGGGCATAACATGAAACCAAATAGAATTCATCCGCTTATTCAGCGGGAATGCCACTTATTTAATGGGGTTAGCATCAAACCAAACAAGAGCTATTCGTTGAATGGTACTGAAATGTCCCCTCTTTTGTGAGCATCAGGGTCTTTAGGATTAGCCTATCATTTGACCCTCATAGGCTAATATGGTGGGTTAGAGGGTCCTGTGTGGCAGATATCATGTTCTTTGGTGGCACTTGGTGATGTTTTCCTTCTCCGGAGTTTGGTGTTATTCAGGTCTTGCCTTTGGGAGATGATTTGGACTCAATTTTCCATGCTTACTATTTTTAGTGAGTCACTCAGGGATGGGGTCCAGTGTTACTATTTATAGTATGGCATCCCAGTGAGCTGAGTTTGCAGTTGGTTACCTCCTGGAGCAGACGGAATTGAGTTATATGCATTATTGTTTTCGATGAAGGAAAGCGGGTTTTGATGGGACCCGAAACCCATTACAAGAAGGTTTTGAAGGGACCTAAAACCCTTTACAAGGCAAAGATGCCGCTACAAAAATAATCCGATATCGAACCGTAGCCCAACAACAGCAACCAAACACAGATATTCAAAACAAACCACGTTGCAACAAATAGGTTTTGAAAGGACCTTAAACCCTTAACAACCAGGTTTTGACAAGGACCTTAAACCTTAAGAGACTAACAAACAACTGCCTAAAAAAGACAGGAAACAAAGAAAAAGAGGGCAACAAGACTGCCCATCAAAAAACAAGACCCTCCACCTTTTACATTGAGGTTTTATCAGGGACCTTGAATCTGTAATGTTCTCTCGAAGTTGAGACATCAATTGTCAATGAGATTAGCCTATCATTCTAACCCTCGTAGGTTAATAGGTCTGGATAGAGGGTCTTCTGAGGCTTGCATCTTCTCCAGAGTTCAGTGGTTTTCAGTTTTGGCTTTCGTTCAGCGTTTACAGGCCTCCAGTTGCTATACTTACTATTTATAGTAAGTCAGAGGATGGTTGAGAGGGACCCTTAATATTTTTAGTAAGGCACTTGGTCGTCTTGAGATTCACAGAGTTGATCCCAGTTTCAGATGGTTTGATGAAGTATTAAATATTGAAGGAGATATTAAAGTTTAAATGGCTCAAATAATATTTAATTATTAAAAGGTGACATTATAAAGTTATAACTTAATGTTATAATTTGAGGGTCAATTCATCATTAAAAAGGGGGCCATGTTATTAATTAATTGTGGGCACCAATTTCAAGAAATATTAAGAGATTTCCTAAGTCTCAATGAAATAATATTTTAATATGTTTTAAATGGTGCTTTTTGGATGGAAATCGTACCTCCTCAAGAAAGCCTTTAAAATGCCCTGAAGAATTTGATTTTATTCATTCTAGATTTTTTTGAGTTGATGAAAATTACTGTGAGATGGGAGCCAAGGGTTTCATTCCACGAGCCATTGGAGAACGATTCATTCTTCAGTGTTGCAGCCATTTGAGGTGGTGAAATATCCATTGAATTTGGCATATAGGAGGACTTCATTTAGAGGTTCTATTTGTTCAAATTGGTGAGAACTTTCAGAGGGTTTTGAGTGTAATATCATTAAGGAGATTCAGAATATTGTGGAGAAGCATTACAGTTTGAGTCTTAATTGCTAGCACAAGATTCAAGAAAGGTATGGCCTGCTTTGCAGCCATTTATTGCAGCAAGAGGGGCGATTTGGGGTTTGAACGCATCCAAAAAATCTAGATAAATTCTTGAAGGGGCGCCCAGCATGGTAGAACCCAACCATAATAATTTTGACGAGAAAACTTCTTATTTGAGGAGAATCGAAATTCTTATTGAGTTGCTTTTTAGCAGCCATTTCAGAGCAGCAATCATTATTCTCCATTTTCTGGGTATGCTTGTAATTTGAACTTCTCTATTATTGATCAATAAAATCAAGTAATTGTAGTGTGGCTATTTCTTTAGTTTATTGCATTCCCTTTCATTTAATTTCCAGCTTTAGCATTGTTATTTGCAAAAACACAAAAAAGTATAAAACCCTTGAAAACACAAAAAAAAAATTGCAAAAACAAACAAAACAAAAACAATACTGGCAGTTGGGGTTTCGGATAGAGGAAGAAGTGGTCGTACATTGGTATCAAAGCTTTAATCCTGCCATCTTGGAGGGTTGAAAGTTCACATGAAAAGTCACCACAGATATTACACCCACAGAAAAGCAAAGCAAGAAGAGAATTGGCAAGAGGATAATCCATTTGAAGACGTACCATTAGAAGAAATGGGTGACAGGGCAGAATATGGTCCACCAAGAAATGAAAGGAGAGATGGAGATAGGGGAGAAGAACTTCTTGAAAGAATGGCCCATGCTTTCGAGGGGTTTACAGCAACCATGCAGCAACAAATACAACAGAACAAGCTTACAAAGGAAAATAGGATGCGGCACAATAGGGTTGCAAAAGATAATAGGAGTGTGTTGGGGACACCAAGGGCACATCGTGTTCCCTCACGAACTGCAGATAGGCCTACTCGACCCACTTTCTTGAGAGAAGAGCAAGCGGTGGAGAATGCTGAAGAAGTTGAGGGCCCAACATATGCTGATGCAGTTATGGCAGGGGATGATGAGTAGGAATTATTGACGCCTCAAGTACGTGAGCGCATGCATTTTGACCAATTTGTGACTTCCAGGGTTGAGTACTACAGGTCTGAACAAGGGCATAGGCCTCGAAACCAAAACAAGGACTTGAAGCACGCCACTAGCAAAATCACATTACCCAATTTTGATGGTAGTGGAAAGGTAACAGCTCAGTCTTGGATTCACAAGCTAGATACTTTCCTGTCTCTTCGACCTATGGTTGAAGAAGAAGCAATTAAATGTGCCACATTGCATCTAGAGGGGGCATCCCATGATTGGTAGTATCATGGGATGGTGGCATTGCAGCATGATCGCATCACCTCTTATTAGGAGTTCATGGATAGGCCGATTGATTGTTTTGATAAGAAGGATCCGAAGGTGTATTTCAGGGACCTGGCACAGCTCAAGCAAGTCGGTAGCTTGGAGAATTACATCAGTGACTTCCAAAGATTGTCTGTGATGGTATCCAACATATCATAAAGAAGGCTAGGTGTACTTTTCATGGAGGGCCTATTGGAACCATTATGAGGGTGGATAAAGGCTTTTAATCCACCAACATTACAGGAAGCAATGAAGAAAGCGAGGAGTATGGAACTTGCAGCCCCATCAAGCAAGTTCGGGTCAAAAGTCTCTTCTTCATTTAGGGAGAATAAAACATTACCCAAAAACAAAGATAAATCAGATTCAAAAGGGGATCAAAAGGGGAAATCAGCAGCTCCATTTGATTGTGAAACTCTAAATGATTTGCGAAAGAAGAAGCTTTGTTTCTATTGCAAAGGCCCCTATGATGCATATCATGATTGCCCCTTAAGACCCAAGGGCAAGGCAAATCGAATTATGTGGGCATTTTATGAAGATTCAGAATCTGAAAATTCTGAACTGCAAGATGATCAAGAGGAGTCAAAGGAAGAAAAGCCCAAAAAGGAAGAGGAAAAGGAAGTAGAAATCAATCTACAACGACTTACTAGTATTCAGCAAGAGGGCTCATTTAGAATGTGTGGTGTCCTAGCTGGTCAAAAGGTCATCACTCTTTTGGATACAGGTGCCACCCATAACTTTATAGATGCACGCTTTGTGGAGAAGCGTGGGATTATAACTGAGGAGTTTGAAGGCATAAGGGTGAAGGTAGCTGATGGATACACCCTTAAGTGTCATAGGATGATTAAGGATCTCCCTATGCACCTTAACAATTATAATTTTAAGGCTGATTACTATGTGGTAAACATGGGAGACATAGATGTGGTCCTAGGTATGAAATGGTTATATGCTATTGAGAAGTTCACTCTCAATCTTCGTGAGATGGAGATGAGATTTGAGGTGGATGGAAAAACTCATGTGTTGAAGGCCATCAGAGATAGCAGCTTCAAGATGATATCACTCAAGCGGATGGAAAGGCTCATGCGACATGACATGGATAGGGGTATTGAGCACATCATAGAGCTAGAGGAGGGTGCTAAGCCCGTGACGATCACCCCTTATAGGCATCCGAAAAGACTAAAGGATGAGATAGAGAACCATCAAGGAATTGCTCGCCATGGGTCACATTAAACCAAGCAAATCACTATTTGCCTCATCAGTGGTCTTGGTTAAGAAAAAAGATGGTACCCTATGCATGTGTATTGACTACAGGATGCTTAACAAGAGAACCATCAAAAACAGGTACCCTATCCCACGGATCGATGAGTACGAGCTTCATGGTGCATGTTATTTTTCGAAGATTGATCTAAGATCCAGTTATCATCAAATCAGGGTGAGAGCAGGATATAGAAAAGACTGCCTTCACGTGCCACTAGGTCACTTCGAGTTTGTGGTTATGCCATTTGGGCTAACCAACGCACCAGCAACTTTCCAGGCCACCATGAACAAAATCTTCCAGTCACAGTTGAGGAAGTTCGTACTTGTTTTCTTTGATGACATCCTGGTGTACAGTAGATCGTGGCAAGAGCATCTGGCTCATCTAGATACAGTGTTGGGAATTTTGGATAGGGAGTCTCTCTATATGCAAAGGAGTCAAAGTGAGAGCTTGGAATGACATAATTGTTATATTTAGGCCACATCATTAGTGCAGAGGGTGTGCGGATGGATCCTGATAAGATTCGGGCTATCATTGACTGGCCTACTCCAGAGAATCTCACTCAGCTACGCGGATTCTTGGGTTTGTGTGGTTTCTTGTGATGTCCCCATCCTAGTCAGCGCAGCTGGATACATGGTTAGCCTATTATTTCGATCCTCGTAGGCTGACAGATGTGTGCAAAGGATCAATTGAGGCAGTTACCCAGTGTTCTGGAGCTTCATTGTTGCAGTTGTTTCAGGTTGGGCCTTCGCAGAATCCTTCAGAGTGGTTTTTCAGAGACTTTCTATTTTTAGAAAGTCTGACAGACAGAAGCTGCTATTTTGGGCAGGGCATTTGGTTCAGCTGTTTAGCTCAGAGTCGACCCAGTTCATCAGTTTGACAGTCAGATGGAGAAATAACGGTGTATTTAATGATTTATTGAATAATTAATATTTTTGACTTTATATTAAAGTCACTTTATTAATTTATTTAAATATTTAATAAAAAGGCGCATTATAAAGTATTTATTATACTTTATAATAAAGTGAGAAATTAATATAATGAATAAGTAATTATTCATTAATGATGGGCGCCAATTATTTATTTTATTTCTCCTAAGTCAAAAGGGCGTATTTAATCATTTAATTAAATGATTATTAAAAAGAGGTTTTGGGTCGAATTTTCGAAGAAGCTATATATTCACAGCTAAAGACAAATCGAACTCTTATGTCTTGATTATTCAATTTGTCTTCTTTTTGCTCTGAGCATTGAAGTTTGCAAAACCTAGGGTTTCAGTAGACGAACGATTTTGGAGAATGATACCTCTTCAGAATTTGGCATACTGAGACTGTGCAATACCAGTTGAAGATTGTCTACTTGGTAGCTTCACACAGAAGTTGCAGTTGAGTTTATTGATCGATTCAGGCAGAGTTTGCAGAGAATATTCATCAGTCATTTGGGGCGACCCTTTCAAAGATTCTTTCACTGGGATCTGGCACTATTTTCAATAAGGCCGTACCATATTAATTACATCTACTGGGCCATACAGATCTGTACTTGCAGGGCCATACTTCTCTTTTAGGAGGAAACGCCTTCAGCTTTCAGCTTCTGACAGAGGGATCCAGTGCGCCTTGGGTTTATGGAGAGTTCTCTTTGTTCTGTGCTTGGAGATTCATGCCTTGGAGTTAGGCGTACTATTTCCTTTCATTCTTTCATGTGGCTGCAACAGCAATCAAGTTCTTTTGAAATAAAATCATATTTCATTCATTTGTTTGATTTTTACATTGTATGTGATCTGGAAAGTTAATAAATATATGCGCCTACATTCCTTGAGCTATAGCAAAGCATATTTACTGTCTTTAGATTTGTTATGAATTTTTAAACATTTTAGAGCAAAATCGCCATTTCCTGTTTTATGCAAAAACCATCAAAAAACTACAAAACAACAAAATCAGCGATTTCAGTTAGGGTTTGGCGCTGAGAGTCACCTAGACTCTTACAGTGGTATCAGAGCACAAATTTCCTGCCATCCTGTGCTTTTTCAGTTGCTTTTTCAGAATACAGAGTGCTTTTTGGTTGCTTTTTCATGAGTAGAGACATTATTCATTATACCAAGGGTACATGAACAGGTAGAGTTGAGGATTGGACAGGTCCACCTACTCCAGAAGGTGAGACAGTGTTAGGAGTATTGGGTATTCACAGATCTAGCTCCAACAACAACGAGAACAGTGTTGCAGCCCTAATGGCAGACCGTGAGATCCCTGCAGAGACACATAGGGATTCAGGGAAAGCACATGCAGAGGGTGATATCACTGATGAGGAGTTTAGACGCAGGCACGACAACATGATGGACATGATGTCCCAGTTGATGGGCACTATTAGGCAGTGTACTCCATCACAGCCACATTATATTCAGATCGGACAGTCGAGCAGGACTGGAGGAGTGGATCAGCCTTTGGCATCAGCACCACGACAGCCATCACCGATCTATCATGAGCGTAGGCTTGGACAGCCTACATTCTTACCCAGAGAGACCTCACCTCCGACTCCAGGGGTAGAGCAGCAGGGGCATCATCAGGAGTTTCAGCCGCATAATGGCATGTCAGTAGCAGATGTGACGAGGTTTCACGGTGAGTACCTATCATTGGCACCTGAGATTAGGCAGGCATTATCTTTTCATGAGTTTATGGATGTTCATAAACCTAGAGGAGCAAGATTTGACCGTAGAGCTCCTCAGCATCAGTAGCCACAGCCACAGGTGAACAGGGATTTGCAGTATGCAGTCAGCAAGATCACCTTGCCATACTTTGATGGTTCTGATAAGACGTCAACGAGGTCTTGGGTCTAGAAGCTAGACAATTATCTTTCACTGAGACCTATGCAGGAGGACGAGGCCATTAAGTTTGCTACTTTGCATCTTGATGGGCTGGCGCATGATTGGTGGCATCATGGCATGTACACACTTGGCCATCATGCAGTTACTACCTACCAAGAGTTTACTAGCAGGCTCATAGAGCGTTTTGATAAAAAAGATCTGGAACTCTACTTCAGAGAGCTAGCTCAGCTCAGACAGACGGGTAGTTTGGATTCTTATATTGGTGAGTTTCAGAGGGTTGCAGTCATGGTGATAGGCATTTCAGAGCGGAGACTCATTATACTTTTCGTTGAGGGGTTGACAGAGCCTATGAGAGGTTGGGTCAAGGCATTTGACCCTCCTACCCTTCAGGAGGCCATGAGGAAAGCGCAAAATATGGAGCTTGCAACACCTCGCAGCAAGTTCACTCCAGGGTCGACACCCTACACGAGGCCTAACAGGTCTTTTGACAGGAATAGGCCCTTTGACAGGAGGGATCCACCAGATCCTAAGAAACAGAATGCACCACCCTTTGACAGAGAAACACTGAATGAATTGCGGAAGAAAAAATTGTGTTTCTGGTGCAAGGCACCCTACGATGAAAAACATGTATGCCCACTTCGTCCCAAGGTCAAGAACAATCAGGTGGAATGGTTTTATGAGGGCGAAGAGCAATCAGATCTGTCAGACCAGCAAGCTGATTCCGAGCATTCAGATGATGACAGGTCCGAAAATGAGGGTGAAAACGAAGGAGGAAGGAAGCTACAGGAAGCCCATTTGACTAGCCTTCAGAGAGATGGGTCGTTTAGACTTCGCGGGCTCCTAGCAGGTCAGAACGTGATCACTTTACTGGACACGGGTGCCACACATAATTTCATTCATGCACGGCTGGTAGAGAGACGTGGTATTCAGACAGAGCAGTTTGAGGGTATTCAAGTTAAGGTGGCTGATGGGTACACCCTCAGATGTGACCGAAAGATTACTGATCTTTCGATGCGACTGAACAACTATGAGTTCAAGACTGAATTCTATGTTGTTAACATGGGAGATACTAATGTGGTTTTAGGGATGGCATGGTTGCACGATTTGGGTGAGTTCATACTCAATTTGCGAGACATGGAGATGAAGTTTAAGGTTGATGGGAGACCTCATGTCATCAAGGCCATTAGAGACAGTAATCTGAGGATGGTTTCGTTTAGGCGGATGGAGAGACTCATTCGTCATGATATGGTTGACCGGGCTGCAGAGTGTATGTTGATGCCAGCATAGCAGGAGCAGCAGAAGGGTGAGTACCACCCTGACATTCAGATATTGAGGACTAAACACTCCAAGGTGTTTAGTGACATTCCACCTGGTAGACCTCCAGACAGAGGCATAGAGCATATCATTGAGTTGGAGGAGGGCGCAAAGCCCATTATGATCACACCCTACAGACATCCAAAATGACTCAAGGATGAGATAGAGAAGACCATCAATGAGTTGTTAGCTATGGGGCATATTAGACCTAGCAAGTCACCTTTTGCTTCATCGGTTGTATTGGTGAAGAAGGATGGATCACTTCGGATGTGCATAGACTACCAACAGCTCAACAAGAGGACAATCGAGAATAGGTACCCTATACCATGCATCGATGAGTTGATTGATGAGTTACATGGTGCTATCTTCTTCACAAAGATTGATTTGAGATCTGGGTACCACTAGATTCAGATGAGGGAGCAGGATATTGAGAAAACCGCTTTCAGGTGTCATTGCGGTCACTTCGAGTTCTTGGTTATGCCCTTCGGTCTAACCAATGCACCTGCCACCTTTCAGGCTACTATGAACAGAGTCTTCAGTTCTCAGCTGCGGAGATTTGTATTGGTCTTCTTCGACGACATTCTGGTATATAGCAGATCATGGGAGGAGCATTTAGCTCACTTAGACGCAGTTCTGGGTATCTTGGCTGATGAGTCTTTCTATGCCAAGGAATCCAAGTGTGAGCTAGGTATGGAGGAGTTGTTGTATCTGGGGCACATCATCAGTGCCAAGGGAGTGAGTATGGACCCTGAGAAGGTCCGAGCAATAGTTGAGTGGCCGGTACCTGAACCCACGCAGCTCGTGAGGTTTCATTGGGTTGTGCTTTGAGATTTATTAGTGACTTCTCGCCACGCACCCCTTACTGATTTGACAAAGAAGGGGGCTTTTACTTCTGTGTTGGCGTCAAATCTAACACCTCTGGAGTGCAGGTTTGTACGGACAGCTATGTACACTACGCAATGAGTGCTCTTCAAATTAGGAGGGGAAGCTCCCTCGTTGTGCCGGAATGCATGGAAAAGAAAAGTAATCTAAGTCCTATCTTTTTGTTCTCACTGAAGAGGCAATAAGAAAACCAAGAACGTTGCAGCTAAGGATTCTTCCGGTTTCAGATCATTAACTACAATCTGCTATCTACTTTTAATCTATCCGCTCTCAAGAAAACAGAGCATGAGGAAATGGAGCAGGATTGACTATCAGACGATAAGCATGTTTAGACTCTCTACTTGAAGGCAAGGTAGCACAACTATCATCTCAATCTAAACAAGCTTATTGAATACAACAGATTTAAGAATTCACTAAGACGATCTTATGGAACCCTGTGTGGCATAACACTCGATCGAAACAGCAAAGCCTTCACAAAATAGCCTTTATCTTTATAATCTCACGAAACCCTATGTGGCATAACCTTCGATTATATTGATAAAGATTCACAAAATAGATTTAGCGCTGCAACTTCTCGAAACCCTATGTGGCATAACGATCGATCACAATGGTAAATTAACACAAAACAACCTTATCACCTCAATCTCTTGGAACCCTATGTGGCATAACAATTGATTTCAATGATAAAGATGTTCAAAACAGATCTAACTATGGGAGGAATTTACCACGCCAATCTTTATGGAACCCTATGTGGCATAACACTTGATTGAAAGTAGTAAAGACTTCACAAAACGATTTTATCATCACAATCTCACGAAACCCTATGTGGCATAACACTTGATTGAAATGATAAAAGATTCACAAGACGTAAAGAATCCACCATTACAATTGCATGAAACCCTATGTGGCATAACACTTAATCATAATAGCGAAGACACATGAACAAATACCAAAAGAGCAATATTGAGGGCAAGGTAGGCGCAACATATATTTCTCTTTCCAGCAAAAGTTATTTACAAATGAGCAAAAGCTCTTATTTATATACATCAAGGTGTAGGGAACCCTAAAATCACCTTGTGTTATCTATAGTTCCTGCAATGCATGCAAGCAATGCTCCAAACCCTAATTAAGCAAACTATACAGTTAACTGGGAAACTACCCTCAGTTTAACTGAAACGTCTAATCTAAAAATGGACACCAGCGAGTACGCACGCCCTTATTGAAAGCAAGTTAATCGAAGACTCACCATCAAGCTAATGAAAACCCTAAATAAAGAAACCTGCAAACAAGGTGAATCTCATCAGATATGCATGAGGTGAGACGCATTAACTTGAAAGGGTAACACCAAGTTAACTCCCTTCGCGGTGTAATGTCTATCCTCCAGAGAGGTGGAAATCGGAGTTCATCGTCGGGATTCGAAGCAACCAACTTCAACGAGGGCTGCCAACCGCATCGATTCAATGTCAGCAACTTGAGCAATCTTGCAATTCTTGCACACTCAACCAGCATTTCACTGACTGGCAACTTTGGCGGCTCCGTAACTGAAGTGTTAGCCAACATCTCTTCTGCAGCTTGATACAAATCGGTCTCAGCTTTTCTGATGAAGTCATGAATTAAAACTGATTTGGTCTTGAATTCAATCTGTGTGTATTGTACTCTGAAAAACTCGCCTGTTGACTGTGAACATGGCTATATTCTGACAACTTTCCTGGAAAGCTAAAAATAGCCTGCTGAGGGTAAAAATAGCCTATTGAAGCACAATTTTCAGCGAAAAATCTGAGATATGGGTTTTGTCCATAAAGAGATTCTAAGACAACCCAGAACGTCAGAAATGCGAAAATATGACTTCTACTCGACCATGCAAAGACTTTTCAGTTGAGAAATTTAGAAACTCAAGAACGAATGTTCTGAAGTTAAAAATTCCTAAAAAATCAAACGCACGATTTTAATTCGAGGAAGCTATATGAAAATGATCCAGATGTTGAGACTTGTCGAATTTGCCAATTTCAGGAACATGCGAATTGAAAACTGAGAGAAATTTGAGAACCAAGGAGGAAAAAGACGTTTTTTGTATGCTCTTCTTCAATGAAAATCGCCCTTAAATTCTTCAAATTGCCGACAACTGTGAACTTTAACCTGCAAAAAGAATTGCTTGAGGAAATTGCCTTTGGAAATAGATGAGAAATCTTCCTTTGTTTGAGAAATATGAATCTCCCTTGAAAATACGCCTTTTGAATGAAAAAAAACGTATTTTGCTTGAAAATACACTTTGAAAATATATAAAATTCGATTTCCCTTTGAAGATATGAATCTCTCTTTGAAAAATACGAACTTCTCTTAAGATTGAATTTGCTCTTAATGAAATCGAATTTCCAATTGAAAGCTCTGTGAATATCAATGAGGATGGCGCCATGTTAAATAAGAGGAAATTCGCACCAATTTGATAACTGCAAGAATTCAAAACCCTGACAATAATAGAAGTCCTTTGATTGGTTGCCCTTTAGTTGCACTGCCACTGACTGGAAGCTCAAATAATAATAAAATATTTATTATCATGCAATTAGCAAGGGTGCTAAAAATAGAAAATCGCCATCTTCAGTTGACAACCCGGGTGAAGCTCTGAGATTCATCGTGAGACTTCAACGATTCCGAAAAGTCATCTCTTGAGCACATAGGCATCCATTTGCTCAAGATACTTCATTTTTTACTAACTCCCTATTTTATAGCTGACAACACTGTTACGACTGGCCAACTTCGACACTGATTTCCGGATGACCGGGTGATGCTGAGACTGTTCTGAAGAATTCATCGGAAAGCCTACTGAACAAGGAAGAAATGGGTTCCGCCGAGACATAACCGCAAAATCCATCGCTTAACCCTTGAAAATTAGGGCTGACCCGATAAATTGCTTTTCACGTTCCGCATACCATTTCCTTTAAACGCTATCCGACACTTCAAATGGTCACGACGGGTGAACGCAGAACTCAACACATGAGACGAAGCTCACGGTATGACTGGAGATATTCTGCATCCAACGACTATATGCATGACAGCTGAAAGCTGTGTTAAGGGCCTCAAAAGTAAAAGCACCCCTGGCTCATGGTTGCACTTTTGTCATTTTACGAAAGTCGGACGTCATCCAAGTACCCTACTTTAAACGCTGATAACTGGAGCTGGGATGACCCGATTCAGGCACTATCTGTTTTAACGGACAGTCAGAAGGGCCTACAAGAGAAGTCACCGGAAGGTGACTTCCAGGCAAGAAAACTGGGGTTTCTAAGACCTCAAACCCGCATATTTATTTATGTTTACCGCTCCCAGACTTAGCCATTTTCCGAACATCTTCACTTTGCAATATTACACTAAAGACCTCGCACGCACGAGCGACTGCCAAATGCTGAAGGCTGACGGCTATGCTCGTTGGAAAGATAAATTGATTACGCCCAATAGTCGCTAAGACTTCAACGCTGAATCTGCCTATCCGACCAGCCTCGAAGCTAGGCTTTAAGCATCATGAAAAATGCAGTAATCAAAACATTGTTGGTCCGCCTGCAAAATTACGCGTTTGGTAGAATCTCCGCCACCACTGTGAACGTCGGATCGACAAGCTGAATGATGCATCGCGGAGCTAGGCTAGTATACTACTGATGTTGTGAAGACTCTATCTGCAAATTCTGGCATCTGGAGGGTCCTTTAAGCCAGCGCCCCTGGCTTGTACTTGCACTGGGTATAAACGGAGAAGCTCAGAAACGTGAAAACTCCATTTTAAGCTAATCTTTTGGATGATCATAGTTCGAACTCCGAGACCTGATGATCATGCTTGATATCTCTTCGATAGCGTATCTAGCTAGAACGGATTGACCGTGATCCGCATCTAAACCGTCAAAATTACCCCGCCTCGATGGGCACCTCGTGCTAGAGGCTTGCCTGAAAAGAGCAAATTCCTCGCATCCTAAAATTTAGGGATTTTAACTTCTGTCGCTATTTGCCGAAATGGAGTCTGAACGCCGGATATTCGGACCTGATGCCGTGACCGATTCTCGGAGATTGGATCAGATGCTTGAGCACTTTCAGCGAGATCTTAACCTCCAACAAGTTGGGCGCCCCTGAGCTATACTTGCACTTTGTGAATTTTCCTTTGAAAAATCTTCGTATTTTGACCACTGAAAACTCCGTTTCGATCATTGAAACGACCGTGTACAATGTGAAATGCCGTCGTGAGATGCTCCTCCATTGTGAAAAGCTCCATTCTGAGTCTCTGCTTCAGGTTCTGATCAATATAACTGACTTTGACTGACAAAATATTGACAAAAACTCCATGCTTGACATTGCCCAAAACTGTGTTTTACATCAAATTAGCAAGGTTTAGACTTTTAAATGCAAAATGCCTTGATGAAGCAAAAAATTTGGTTTGGGTACAACAACTTGGTCACCACAGGCGCAGGAGTGCTTTGAACTGTTTAAGGTGATCATGACTTCATGTCCAGTGCTAGCATTGCCTGACTTTACGAAGTCATTTGATTTGTTTTGCGATGCTTCAGGAGAGGGCATTGGTGCCGTTTTGATGCAGGAGCGACACCCTATTGCTTTTGAGAGCAGAAAGCTTAGGGGTCCTGAGAGGTTCCATCATGACCCTCTTCTTTACTCTATATTGTCTCATTAAAAGAAAAATAAAATAAAATATACAAAATAAAATCATATAAGAAAAATGTATGTAAATTGCTAATCTCAATAATATTTATATGTTTATTTAATTAAAGTGCTAATCTCAATAATATTTATATGTTTATTTAATTAAAGCACATAGTTCTTATTATTCCACATTCTCTTTATAATTGAAAAAGGGGAATAGCTAAATAATGGTCGATTTAATAGGGAGAAGTGTTTTAATCTTTGAAGGCTCGATTAATATAAGTATGGTTAAATTATTTATTTTTCCGCATCCTTGGTCCAAGCACTATCGCTGGAAAGAGCTCCGCATTTTTGAGTCGTGTCTCTCGGACGCAGCTTTTGCTAAATCTCTGGACGCAACCCCCTGAAGCGATAGGTCTCTTCCCAGCAGTGTATGCGTCTCTTTCTAAGGGTCGCGTTGCTAAACCCCTGTCTTTAAATAGGCGTTTGTTGCAAACAAAGCGAGATCAGACAGAGAAACGAGGAAGGCGTGAAGTGATTATATCTGGAGTCGCGCTAAGGAGAATAAAGAGAACATTGGCCATCTGCGAGTGTCTACAAATCAGGTAAGTGTTGTTCACGCCCAAACTATTTTGTCATACAATAGCACTGGAAAGAAAATCCAACTCAATACGTAATATACATAAATCAAATAAAACTCTGTATTCTCTAATTCGATTACATTAAGATAGACCTAACATCAATGTTAAGGGAAATTAGCAATTCTACATAGTATTAAAGATTAGATTGTAAGAAGTCAGTGATACATACCAAACTATTCTCTCTCTCTGCCAAATCATATGGAGGAAGGTTTGGGCGCCCTGAAGGAGAGCAGGTACTAGGTCCTCTTCGAGGTAATTTACCCACTTGGATGACTGAGGTCTGCCCAGGTGGTCTGAGAAGAGTGACGCTAAGGGCCTCCTTGTGCGTGGCTCATTTCCTGTCTTTGAATTGGTTGGTAGGAGGGGAGCCAGTTGGGATAATTGGCATCTGTGATCTAATAGCTGTGATGTGTTAAAATTCATATATTATACATGAATAAAGCCTAAGAAATGTACTGTTTTTGCATGAACATGTTAAATTAGTATTTAATTAATTCCTTGTGCTTACTTTCATATATGTATTGTTATTCTTTAGGTTAATCCTTTAATTTTATAAACGGGGACATTACAGGTTCTATAGCATTTACGACAAGGAGATGTTAGCCATTATGCATGCTTTGGCTAAGTTTAGGCAATACTTGGTAGGCAGCAAATTCAGTGTTCGTACAGACCATAATAGCCTGAAACACTTCCTTGGACAGCGAGACCTGAATGAGAGGCAGCAGAAATGGGTCAGCAAACTGCAGTCGTATGACTTTGACATCACCTTCATTAAGGGGAAGCAGAATGTTGTAGCTGACGCCTTGTCTCGTAGACCTCAGTTGAATGCCATGGCACAGATCTCAGAGGATTGGAGGCATCGGATTATTGCAGAGTATGCTAAGAACCCATGGGCTTCTAGCATTGTTGACAGGACAGAGCAAGATAGCAGGTACACCATTGTAGATGACTTGATCATTTACAAAGGGCGGATTTTTCTGATTCCTGATTCTGAGTTGAAAGCTACAGTTTTGAGAGCCTTTCACGATCTTCCTATGGCGGGCCATCCCGGCTACTTCAAAACATATAAGCTGGTTCGGGAACGGTTTACTTGGAAAGGGCTGAAAACTGACGTTCTCCAGTATGTTCGAGAGTGTTCTGTTTGCCAGCAGAACAAGCAGGAGCACACTTATCTTGCTGGATTGCTCCAGCCACTTCCGATACCTGACAGGAAGTGGGAGTGTTTATCGATGGACTTTATCACGGGTTTGCCGAAAGCCCAAGGTAAAGATTGCATCTACGTAGTGGTTGATCGGTTGACTAAATATGCACACTTCTTCCCGATTACTACTACATTCACAGCATCGCAGACTGCAGAGCTTTTCTTCAGAGAGGTATTCCGGTTGCATGGGTTGCCTCAGACGATAGTCAGCGATAGAGACAGTCGGTTCATGAGAAACTTTTGGCAGGAGTTGTTCAGGCTCTGTGGAACCGAACTGACACCAAGTACCAGCTACCATCCGCAGACAGATGGGTAGACAAAGATTGTCAATAAGTGGGTGGAAGGTTACTTGGGCAATTACATAGCTGGACAGCAGAGAGCTTGGGTGAGGTGGGTATACCTCTGCGAGTATTGTTATAACTCAACTCACCACATGACGATACAGATGAAACCCTTCATGGCTTTGTATGGGCATGAGGTGCCCAACCTTTTTGACCTGATATTGAGTGATAGCAGAGTGCCGAGTGCAAGGGATATGATGCAGAGTCAGCAGGACATTTTGAGGTCTCTCAGAGACAATATCCAGCGGGCACAGAATCAGCAGAAGCAGTATGCTGATCAGAAGAGGGTTGAGCGTTCCTTTGATATGGGTGATATGGTGTACCTTATATTGCAGCCGTATCGTCAGTCTACTCTGCGGAAGAGTGGGGCAGAGAAGCTGAAGCCTTGTTACTATGGTCCATTTCGTGTTGTCAGACGAGTGGGCGAGGTTGCTTATGAGTTGGATTTGCCAGCAGATAGCAGGGTTCACAATGTGTTTCACGTTTCTCGCCTGAAGAAGGCATTGGGTCAGCATGTGATACCCTCTCCAGTTCTGCCACCCCTTGATGACGAAGGGAAATTGATACTAGTACCTGAGGCCATCCTCGAGATGAGAGAGAGACACCTTTGGAGGCGGGTGATCAGGGAATATCTGATCAAGTGGAGAGATTTTCCAGTTGAGGATGCTACATGGGAGTCAGAGGAGATTTTACAGCATCCAGAGTTGAGATTGCTTGAGGACAAGCAATTTCAGGGAGGGCGGACTGTGATGTCCCCATCTTATTCAGCAAGCTGGATACGTGGTTAGCCTATTATTTCGATCCTCGTAGGCTGAGATGTGTGCAGAGGATCAATTGAGGCAGTTACCCAGTGTTCTGGAGCTTCATTGTTGCGTTGTTTCTGGTTGGTCTTTAATCCTTCAGAGTGGTTTTTCAGACTTTCTATTTTAGAAAGTCGACAGACGAAGCTGCTATTTTGGGTAGGGCACTGGTGTTTAGCTCAGAGACCCGTTCATCAGTTTGATCAGATGGAGAAATAACGGTGTATTTAATGATTTATTGAATAATTAATATTTTTGACTTTATATTAAAGTCACTTTATTAATTTATTTAAATATTTAATAAAAAGGCGTATTATAAAGTATTTATTATACTTTATAATAAAGTGAGAAATTAATATAATGAATAAGTAATTATTCATTAATGATGGGCGCCAATTATTTATTTTATTTCTCCTAAGTCAAAAGGGCGTATTTAATCATTTAATTAAATGATTATTAAAAAGAGGTTTTGGGTCGAATTTTCGAAGAAGCTATATATTCACAGCTAAAGACAAATCGAACTCTTATGTCTTGATTATTCAACTTGTCTTCTTTTTGCTCTGAGCATTGAAGTTTGCAAAACCTAGGGTTTCAGTAGACGAACGATTTTGGAGAACGATACCTCTTCAGAATCTAGCATACTGAGACTGTGCAATACCAGTTGAAGATTGTCTACTTGGTAGCTTCACACAGAAGTTGCAGTTGAGTTTATTGATCGATTCAGGCAGAGTTTGTAGAGAATATTCATCAGTCATTTGGGGCGACCCTTTCAGAGATTTTTTCACAGGGATCTGACACTATTTTCAATAAGGCCATACCATATTAATTACATCTGTTGGGCTGTACAGATCTGTACTTGCAGGGCCGTACTTCTCTTTCAGGAGGAAACGCCTTCAGCTTTCAGCTTCTAACAGAGGGATCCAGTGCACCTTGGGTTTCTGGAGAGTTCTCTTTGTTCTGTGCTTGGAGATTCATGCCTTGGAGTTAGCCGTACTATTTCCTTTCATTCTTTCATGTGGTTGCAACAGCAATCAGGTTCTTTTGAAATAAAATCATATTTCATTCATTTGTTCGATTTTTACATTGTATGTGATCTAGAAAGTTAATAAATATATGCGCCTACATTCCTTGAGCTATAGCAAAGCATATTTACTGTCTTTAGATTTGTTATGAATTTTTAAACATTTTAGAGAAAAATTGCCATTTCTTGTTTTATGCAAAAACCATCAAAAAACTACAAAACAACAAAATCAGCGATTTCAGTTAGGGTTTGGGGCTGAGAGTCACCTGGACTCTTACATTTCTACTGCCGATTTGTTAGCGGATATTCAAGTCATGCAGCACCACTCACATATTTGATGAAGAAAGGTGAGTTTATCTGGACCCCTAAGGCACAGGAGTGTCATGAGATTCAAACAGATTATGACTACATGTCCCGTCCTAGCATTACCTAATTTCACGAAGCCATTTGAGCTTCAATGTGATGCCTCTGGAGAGGGGATTGGTGTTGTGCTTATGCAGGATAAGCACCCTATTGCTTTTGAGAGACGAAAGCTCAAAGGACCAAAGAGGAGTTATAGTATTTATGACAAGGAGATGTTGGCCATTATGCATGCCTTGGCCAAATTCAGGCAGTATCTTATTGGCAACAAATTTTACATAAAAACTGATCATAATAGCCTGAGACACTTCTTGGGGCAGCGAGACCTTAATGACCATCAGCAAAAATGGTTAGTAAACTCTAGTCATATGATTTTGACATTACATATTTCAAGGGCACTCAGAATGTTGTCGCTGACGCTTTATCTCGCCGACCACACTTGAACTCTTTGGTTCATATTTCCAAGGACTGGAGGTATTTGATAGTGGCAGAGTACGCCAAGGACACATGGGCATCAAGGATCATTGAGGGGCCAGTTCAGGACAATAGGTATACAGTTGTGAATGAGCTCATCATTTACAAAGGCAGGATCTTTTTGACTCCAGGGTCGGAGATGAAGGGCATTATACTATGGACTTTCCATGATGTGCCTACTACAAGACACCCGAGGTACTTCAAGACTTATAGGCAAATCAGGGAGAGGTTTACTTGGAAAGGTCTTAAGGTAGATGTCCTTTAGTATGTTAGAGAGTGTCCTTTAGCAGAACAAACAAGAACACACCTATCCGGCAGGCTTACTACAACCACTTTCGATTCTTGATAGGAAGTGGGAATCCCTGTCCATGGACTTCATTACAGACTTTCCTAAAGCCCAAGGGAGAGATTGTATATATGTGGTTGTAGATCGGTTAACAAAATATGCCCATTTCTTTCCGATTGCAGCTACATAAACGGCTACACAAGTGGCAAAGTTTTTTTTCCGTGAGGTATTTAGGCTACATGGTTTACCTCGGAGTATAGTTAGCAATAGGGACAGCTGGTTCTTGAGTCATTTTTGGCAAGAGTTATTTTGACTTTGTGGGACCAAGCTTACTCTGAGTACCATCTACCACCCGTAGACTGACGGCCAGACAGAGATAGTTAATAAATGGGTGGAAGGTTACCTCAGGAACTACATAGCCAGGTAGCAAAAGGCTTGGGTTAAGTGGATTCATCTATGTGAGTATTGCTATAACTCCACTTACCACATGTCGATATAGATGACACCATTCTTGGCGTTATATGCATAAGAGGCCCCGAGTTTCCTCGATTTACTATTGAGTGACAGTAGAGTGCCTAGTGCTGGTGACTTGCTGTAGGAGAGCCAAGCCATCATGAGGTCCCTCAAGGAGAATATTGCTAAGACACAAAATCAACAGAAATAATATACAGATCAGAGGAGGACTGAGAGATCTTTTGAGGTGGGAGACATGGTGTATCTGATGTTACAGCCTTACTGCCAGTCCACTCTTAGGAAGAGTGGGGCCGAAAAACTTAAACCTCACTACTACGGCCCCTTCAGGATCATCAGGCAAGTAGGCGAGGTGGCGTATGAGTTGGATCTTCCAGCAAATAGCAGGGTACACAATGTGTTTCATGTATCACGCCTCAAAAAGGAGTTGGGACATCATGTGACTCCTTCAGCAATGTTACCACCCCTAGATGATGAGGGGAAATTGATTTTAGTACCTAAGGCCATCTTAGATTTCAGAGAGAGACAACTTCGGAGATGGACCATCAAGGAATAATTAATCAAATGGAAGGATTTGCTGGTAGAGGATGCTACCTGGGAGAGTGAGGAGATCTTACAGCACTCGGAGTTGAGATTGCTTGAGGACAAGCAATTTCAGGGAGGACAGACTGTAATATCCCCTCCAAGTTGAGACATTAGTTGTCAGTGAGATTAGCCTATCATTCTGACCCTCGTAGGCTAATAGGTATGGATAGAGGGTCTTCTGAGGCTTGCATCTTCTCCAGAGTTCAGTGGTTTTCAGTTTTGGCTTTTGTTTGGCGTTCACAGGGCTCCAGTTGCTATACTTACTATTTATAGTAAGTCAGAGGATGGTTGAAAGGGACCCTTACTATTTTTAGTAGGGCACTTGGTCGTCTTGAGATTCACAGAGTTGATGCTAGTTTCAAATGGTTTGATGAAGTATTCAATATTGAAGGAGATATTAAAGTTTAAATGGCTCAAATAATATTTAATTATTAAAAGGTGACATTATAAAGTTATAACTTAATGTTATAATTTGAGGGTCAATTCATCATTAAAAAGGGGGCCATGTTATTAATTAATTGTGGGCGCCAATTTCAAGAAATATTAAGAGATTTCCTAAGTCTCAATGAAATAATATTTTAATATGTTTTAAATGGTTCTTTTTGCAGGGAAATCGCACCTCCTCAAGAAAGCCTTTAAAATGCCCTCAAGAGTTCGATTTTATTCATTCTGGAGTATTTCTGAGTTGATGAAAATTACTGTGAGAAGGGAGCCAAGGGTTTCATTCCACGAGTCATTGGAGAACGATTCATTCTTCAGTGTTGCAGCCATTTGAGGTGGTGACATATCCATTGAATTTGGCATACAAGTGGACTTCATGCAGAGGTTCTATTTGTGCAAATTGGTGAGAACTTTAAGAGGGTTTTGAGTGTAATATCATTAAGGAGATTCAAAGTATTGTGGAGAAGCATTACAGTTTGAGTCTTAATTGCTAGCACAAGATTCAAGAAAGGTATGGCCTGCTTTGTAGCCATTTATTGCAGCAAGAGGGGCGATTTGGGTTTGAAGGCATCCAAAAAATCTAGATAAATTCATGAAGGGGCGCCCAGCATGGTAGAACCCAGCCATAATAATTTTGAGGAGAAATGTAATGTCCCCTTTCTGAGTAATGTGCTTAAGCTTAAATCTTGCATTCAAAGTATTTCTCCAAGAGACATTAGAATGTTTAGAAGTCAACAATTTTAGTGATAAAACTAATAAAGCTAGAGATGATATAAATATTTCATTCTTGTTAAGAATTATTCATTTCTTCTTATCGCTTCTATAAATGAATCTTCTGCATTTCATAAGTAGATATTAATCAATAGGTGAAATTCTATGTGTAAAGTCAATATTACTTATAAGGCACAATAATTGCTGTAAGCATTATTATTGGATAATATGTATATATATTATCTCACATAGATTGTAGGTGCCCTTATTTCTAATTGACCTCTGCTTTGCAAATATACCTTTCATGACCACTCATATGAATGTGTATGTATATTGTATTCTATCTAAACGATTCCATTGAATGTTGCATATGTCATTGTTTCTGATTAATATTCATATGTCATGATGTGTAACTAAGATATATTTATAATGAGTAATTTACACGTTATTATACTTACTGCTCACTGCCTGGTCATATGACCATCTGGCCAGTTCATTGATTCCTCATTGACATTCCTATTCTTCCCAATGGATGACTTGACCCGCCATTATCCCGCTGTTTCTCATTACTCGGTTCAGTGGTTCCTCCTCAGCCCGACATGCTATTTTCTTCTTCATATACCTTAAGTGCAATTCCCCATTTGGTAACATATGTATAAATACCTATATGTCTTCTGAAATATACTCTTTCTTCTCCTTTCTATTTCGCCATCAAGATGTAATCCAGGTGGAGAGGAGAGTCATTGAATCCTTTCAGGAATTTATATATATATATTTGGCAGAGCAAGTACTCTCTAAGAGCCGCGACCAGCTCAACCCATCCGCATCTGTTCAAAGCCGCGGTTCAGAGGTAGCGTATATTGGTTAGTGTGGATTTGGTGTTCCCTTATAGGATTGCAGATAGACGTCTTCCCTTATTTTCCTATGCTTTCACCTCCACTCCTTACTCTCCTACGCGGTTCAAACTTTCGATAACTCCTGCGACATTCAAAGGGCTCCAGGCGACGGTGCGAATGTTTTTACCATTCGTTTTTGAGGCTAACGGTGAATATCGAATTAGATTTTTCTCACGGAAATAATCCCTTGCTATTCTTTCTCCTTCGATGATGAAATCTCCAATACCCCCTTAGACTCTCGACTTTCCTCCTTTTAAATCCATTTACCTCACTAAACTCTAATAAAGAGAGACGACTTTTCAAAGAGAAGCGTCTTTTGCTAACAATATTAATTGCTAGCTATTATTATATATATTATTCATTTATTTATCCAATATTAGTTATTCTTTATATTTATATACCTTACATTTATTTTGTATTAATATTTTTATTTAATAATTACAAGATTATTTTATGATATATATATTTTCATTCTCCCTAATACCATAATAATTGTAATATCATTATTAGTTCAATATCTAGAATGTTTACAATCTAATATCCATGATAATGATATTATTATTATATTGATAATTATAGCGTTATTTATAATTATAATATTGTTTTTAACATTTACAATTATAATGCTAATTAAATTAATAATTTTTAGATTATGCTTCTGTTGACTAGAAGGCACAAATTCCGGGGACATGACAGTCCACCCTGCCCAAGATTGCTTGTCCTCAAGCAATCACAATTCCAAACATCTTTTACTTTAATAGATACACACAATACATATAAGGCGTGAAATACATAAACACAGTATCCAAAGCAAAAGACACGAATACATATTCAGTCATACATTTATACAAGGCAAGAATCATACATGTTCAGCGCATTCGCATAGAACACACATGCCCAATACACTTCAGACATGTAGCAATCAACGGTTTGCAAAAAGCACTCAAGTTGAAAACATATCATACATGGAATAAGTTATCATACATGAAACCGTCACAAGGTATGCACATAAGATATTGTAAGTCACAATCACAACAGTAATGAAGCCAGTAGCATACAAAGGAAGAGAAACATTGAAAGGCACATAGACTATACAACAGACACACAATCACTCGCAAAATATGATACATACAAGTAAGGCAATGTTAATTCACTCGAGGAATGCAAATACAGTCGAAAAAGTATACAGGTTGAATCAAAAGTATACATTCAAGAGATAGAACATTCATAATAGAAATATTCACATGCTGAAAACATGCTAAAGCACATTAGGCATAAAGCAAGTGTGTAAGACATGAGGCGCACTTATTAAGATACGAATCATACAAAGTCGTAAAGCATGAAGTAGAAGTATGGATAAATATATGGAGCATACATCAACATAGATTTGAATACATAAAGCATGAAGTATTCACACTTGTATATATAAAGCATGGGGTGTGCTTGTCAATTGCAAGTAGATATGCTAAAAACACACTAATCATGAAAGACATATCCGAAAGCAGTCATATTAGCCATAAATGTATACAAGATATAAGCATGGAGCAAGCATAATCACATAGTGCACTTGAAGCATACAAATACACATAAATGCATGGAGTAAGACACTCAATATGAGGCAAATTCTCATAGAAGCAACGAGCAATAAATTACACACAAGGCATCTAAATCATGTAATTATACGTAGAGCACATAAACTTAGTCAAGGTATGCAATGTGTAAATACCCATAAGGTAGGAAGCAATATAGATACACTCTAACAGGAAGCATACATATAGGAATCATACACATGGAGCATAACGCACGTAATGATCATACATAAAGAACATAGACATAAGAATGCTTGTAGATACACTCAAAAAATACAAACAAATACATACAAGGCATGCGTTACGCTAATGCAAAGTATGCAAAATGGACTAGTCATGTATTAGAGTACATCAGTAAGTTGCTAAGCATGTCCAAAGATCATAAGACAGGTAAAAACATGGAGTACATGAAGCATATATATGAATGCATGTAAGTCATAGAGCATACACTTGAATACAAGTCACAACAATGCCATAGAGTATAGACTCGAATACATCATCTTGAATTCAAATGCAAGTCATAGAGTATACAAAGTTTGAATACAAATGCATCTTGAATTGAGGTACAATCCATTAAATATGCACTCAAATATCGTCACAAGTCAACTCAAATACACATACAATCATAGAGTATACACTCAAATACAATTGCAATCATAGAATATATACCCAAATGCAAATTCAACCACAAGTCATAAAGTATGCACTCGAATACAATCACAAGTTATAGGGTGTACAATCAATTACAAATACACTTGAATGAAGTATGCTGTCAGACAATCGATAAGGTGGATTCGGTGTATCCCATACTATACCGGAATTCAATACCCTTTAGGATATTTAAGAAATGACCTATGAAATTCAATATTCCATAAAAAACAAGAATAGTAATCGAAGTAATCATTAATTTAATTGTAATTAAAACATTCCTTCATCCTTTTTATTATGGAAGACATGTTATTTTATATACCAGTTATTACTTGTTTGAGTAGATTAACATATTTGTAGAACACTCCAAATTACTGCTCCTTTGCTCCAACATTCATAGGTGAAGAGGAAGTGAATACACATGAGAATGCCCTTAGTGATAACCTTCTCAGCCCGAGAGCGGCCTACAAACGCCCGCTGTAACGACCCTCTCGGCCCCCAGTGACAAACCGCAGCCCGCCTACAGAGGGTGGCCTACCTTGAAGGGATCCTAGTCTCTGCATTCCTCAATGCATATTCAATTCCCTACCCTTATGACTGAAAGAGAAAGTCCATAATTTGATAGTGTATATTATAGTGCCAACTCTAATCTATTCCTCAATTAAGAATACCCGAAAATAGCTACAGTCACGTTATTTAAGTACAATGCGATATTGATTCCTTATTACCTATATTACATGCATTTTATACTTTCATTAATACACTGTGCAAAGTGATCACTGTATTCTTATTATACTATGCTCTGTCACATTTAATCACAATAACAAGAAATGTGCAAACCTAATACTTAAGTTCGGTAGTGCCTGTACATACCTGTCTGGCCCGTTCATTCACACATTAGCCGTCTTTCCGCGACTAAGATAGGATGCACCCGTAGCAGGAGAAAAGGCGATAATCCTTATGTTATATTTCTTCTTCATCCGTTCTCATCATTTCCCAACTATGTTGGAGGATCCTTCAGATCAAACATGTGGTAGTTTAGAGGAGAGGAATCCATAGGAGGCCCGTAGATACTCACACTAAGCCCAAGAGCGGATATCACCCCCTTGGCTCCCGATGGCATGACTCTCAGTCATCCGATCCGGGGAGTGGCATACCTAGTGGAGAACTAGTATCTACTCAACCTAAGATTTCCTTCCCTTCACTTTCTACATGCTTATTTGATGATACAAAAATTTGATGAAAATATGAAATACACTTCATGTGAGAGACATTATGATAGAATAATATAGTTAGATATTCAAAACATATTAGTAATCATATAAGGTATTAAGAAGAAATAGTAGCACGTATAACTTTATTATTCCAAAATGACATCAATAGAAATGAGTGACATCAACTAGAATAAATATCATTATATATGAATTCTTATTCTACCGCATTATCATTTAATTACAGATCTATTTACTAAAAATTAATATCTAAATTCATGATGTATTTTCTTTTATAATTACTTGCAAATTCCTCTTGCCTTCCATGGTTGTTTTATGGGGTTACTACACACAATCCTTATGATGGAATGGATCATCTTGATCACATTAGTTGTCCAATTCAAAATAACATATCTATTTATACACCTATATATATCTTGATACTTATTTTACACTTACATATGGTAGCTATGATAAAAATAGCGAATATCAACAAGTGATTACATTTAGCGGTTACTGGTCATACCTGATTTGCATAAATTGGAATGTGTTTCCATATGTTCATAGAGTATACCTTTGCCTTTGGGTAAGTTTGCGAATGCTATTTTCACAGGGTGGCAGGAAAGTTGCTCTGATACCACTTGTAATGTCCCCTTTCTGAGTAATGTGCTTAAGCTTAAATCTTGCATTCAAAGTATTTCTCCAAGAGACATTAGAATGTTTAGAAGTCAACAATTTTAGTGATAAAACTAATAAAGCTAGAGATGATATAAATATTTCATTCTTGTTAAGAATTATTCATTTCTTCTTATCGCTTCTATAAATGAATCTTCTGCATTTCATAAGTAGATATTAATCAATAGGTGAAATTCTATGTGTAAAGTCAATATTACTTATAAGGCACAATAATTGCTGTAAGCATTATTATTGGATAATATGTATATATATTATCTCACATAGATTGTAGGTGCCCTTATTTCTAATTGACCTCTGCTTTGCAAATATACCTTTCATGACCACTCATATGAATGTGTATGTATATTGTATTCTATCTAAACGATTCCATTGAATGTTGCATATGTCATTGTTTCTGATTAATATTCATATGTCATGATGTGTAACTAAGATATATTTATAATGAGTAAT
>VDFB02194992.1:0-15210 GCA_007258455.2 Sequoia sempervirens
AGCTAAAACATAGGTGCATAAAACACTTCACTATCGAGCTATAGAAACACACGAATGGTATGTATATGTATACACACAATCGGAAAAAATTATACACATATTGCCACTATACATATGCAAATTACAGAGGTATAAAATGCAAAGGTCTATATGAATGGCAGACTGTGTGTATATGTGTCCATACACACATATATATGCATATACAAATTACATAGGTATAAAATGAAAAAAACACATATTATGGCAAGGTGTGTGTATATGTGTGTGTACGCATTATATATATGGATATATACACACATATACACACAATTGGCCTTATATACACATAAATGTAACTGTATACATGCATATACACACAATGGGCCATTTATATGCATATATAAAACTGTATTCTCACATATACACACAGTCTGCCATTATATAGTTCCATTATTGCTAGAAAATTATATTTGCTGGCCCGTTCCTATGTGTATATGTGTGTATACACAGATATATATGCATATATATACATTTATATGTATATATATTTGTGTATACACACATTTACAAATAGTAGGCCATATATATATTTGTATACTCACATATACACATAGTTAGCCATAATATACACAATAGTGGCCATGAATAAGCTACAACAAATCTTTATTACATGATGAAATCATTACTACTTTTTCTTATTTTTTTAACAAAAGAAAATTGTAAGAAAAACCTAGAAAAATCTTGCAATGCATAGTTATTGCATGAGTGAGGTTGGAAGACAACCTCACCTACGTAGCAAGAAGTTATATAGTTTCCTTTTACTGAATATGGTGTTGATAAACAAAAAAAGCATAGAAAATGTATCACCACCACTCGGCCATGGCCTCACCATTGTCAGCGTCCATCCTAACCAGAGCTGGTTCTAAATGCAACCACTGAAAATGAATGATGTCTCATGAATGGATGTTTTGTGAACACAAAGCAAGACCAAGCAAATGGTGTGCATGTCGAGGTGGTAGGCGTTAAGACTGATGATGGGGAATGTGTAGCAGTTAATGCACATTAACTAGGATTGCTAGTTGCAAGTACTGGTGTGGCACCAAACAACCATCAGTCATACAGATGTTCATGATAGGTATACACCAAATTTTTAGACATTTTTGGCAGTTTTTGGAAATCACCCCCAAAAATTTGGAAAACATGCTTGAAATCTCCCCAAAATTTTATTTCAAACTGTTAGCTCGACAGTGAAGGGACATGGCAAAAAAAATTTAGCCAGCTCAGAAACTAATGATGTGGACCCCTCGCTCAAAGTTACCCTACCCACCATCAAGCCCTCTCCCTTAATTGAATCCCACCGTAGTTAGATTTTTATAGTGACAGAATTCGTGATGGTTGTTGGATGGAGAATGGGCCATGCAAGTCATAGGACCATGCATTTTAGTGCATACTTAAAAGTTATTCACTTGACAACCTTGTTGAATCTAGATGAATCAACACACATCTTAAGTCCATCTACGATCTAAGCAAGTTGGGTTGAGCACAAGGCCAAAGAGCCCGACTATTTTCTTTTATCTCTTTTTCTTTCTTTGCTACATCTATTCCTCATGGCGGTATGTTATGTATTTATTTTGCAGCCTTGCAATGCTAACGGTCTAGTTTTTTTGATACTGCATATTTCTTTATATAAAATTAAAAAAGGATTGAAGGTGGGAGGAGGCATAGAATTCCAAGTCCTTGAAAGGTTAATCCAAAACCCAGCGATAAATGGTAGACCATCGAAGATGGGAGGAAAGAAAATAAAGTCATTGTGAGGAAATTGTAATTATGATAGAAATTTTTACTGCGCTAATTGGGTTCACGACGCTACTGCTATTCATGACTCTTTTATATAAAAAGAGTTAACAATGATTCTACTTTTATTAATGAGAGATGAGAAGGGACAGTGGTGTTGGCCCAAAATAATAAATGGAAACACTCTTTAGAAGCTCAAGAGCTCAAAATGTGCAAACCACATACCATACTTTGACTTGCGAAAGGGCTGAGGCTGGAACACAACATCATTGCTTTGAAAAACTATATAATCTTGAAAATAAAATGCATGTGTTGGCTTCATACTGCAACCATCATAATTTCTATGCTATAGAGTAACCACTTAATTAGTATGTATTCCATTATTTGTGTTATTTTCATTCTTTTTTTAAATTAGAGATATATTTAAAACCTATACCTTTGCACTTCGATGGTTATATTGGTAAAGATGCTATAGTTTTGGTCAACAGGTCGACTATGTCAAAGTCATGGAAATTCTTCTTTTGTATTGTTTTGTATAAATTCTCTTATAAAAGCTTCAGTTTCCGCCATTCTGATTTATAGGTAGAACAACTGTGGTTGTATCTATATCAACTATAATACTTCTAAATATTTGTTTCCTTCTACAAATACCTTCATTTTGCACAGTCCCTAACTATCTTAACAAGTCTTTAAGCAGATTTTAGCAATGATAGAGACTTAGATTATTCAATATAGTGTAGTTGAGTAGTGCATTATAAGAAGACTTAAAATATTTATTTTAATGATTATAGAAAGTTACAAATATTTGCTCAATATTTTATTATATATATAAACAAAGAGGATATCCCAACCTTTTTTCAACATCTTAGAGTGTTTGGTGTATGATAAAACCCAAGGTTGCTTGCACTATCTTGTGGAAGATTTTCCACTGTCTCCTACCTGAAACCTGCCTCTAATGGCTTCCTCTTGAGCTTGGTGATTGTCCACACTCTGCTCCAACTCTTCTCAAAGAGTTCTTACTCTGTGCTTTACCTTGGGTAAACAAACACCTTCTTGCACTTGCACTTTGTCACTACACCTAGAAGTCTCTAGATGCCAATCTCACCATTTTGTTTGAACTGCTTACAGGGGAACTACAGGTACTGTACTCATGCTTTTCACATCCCAATGGATCCATCTTGTAGGGTGTTCAATCATCAAAATACCCGATTTCATGAAAAGGCCTTGGTGAGGGCTAGATCCTACTAGCCCTTACCAGTCAGTTTTTGCCCTTTCCTGCTCAAATTCACCAAAAGACCAAATAGATAAATTCCACTTCCTGACACCCTTTTCTGAGCTTTAAATCCTTCACCTAGTTTCAGACCTCTGTCTGTACCGTACCATTGATTTCTGCAAGCAAGAAAGGTTAGGGTGAATAGGCCTAATAACTAGGGTTTTGAAACTTTCTTGTTGATTCCTTCCATCATTTGATTGTTCAGACCTAAATCCTCTTCAACATGTTAAAATGTGACAAAGACCATCATGAAACCGTACAGTATCGTACTGTACCTTCTGCCCCTGTCTTAGTTCTCTAATTTTCTTCTTCCAAACTCCTAACCGGGTCCCAATGCTCACCTAGGGTTTGGAATAAAAACTCTTTGCTTGGCTCCTTGTAACTCCTAATGCTAAGTATTTACAAAGGCGTGGCTCCCTTTCCATATTCTACTGATCTCAGGAGTTTCCCGCGGACAGAGATTATGGGGGAGCCATGAGAAGTCAAACGGGACTGTCCAAAACCCAAAGATAAGACTCTACAACCTTAAGCAATATTCACAAAACACAAAAGTAACCCAAAGCTCTTTTACCTACAGTGGAAAGTACACTTTATATCATTCGACAAACACAAAAAAAAATAGTGAGAACTATATATACAATGCCTTTCACCCGACTGTTTCTTGAGAATTCGGTGTAACTTAGAAAATAGAGACTTTAATCATAGCTCACCATACAAAATATAAATACCATGCATGTATTTTAATCTAGGAACTATCTACAGAGAAAAAGGTACGTGTGCATGTTAAAGAAACTCTGATCAAATGCTAAAGCAGCGCGTATCATGCATAACACACAGTTGTCAGAAAACACATGGGGTTTTCAAAACAGAGAATAGACAAGAAACCTGCTCACTGTTTTCTTCATACTCACACAAAAACTGATTACAAAGACTGCCTATCACTTGTTACCAACCATCCTCGTTATCTTCCCATCTTTTTCCACCATGTAAGAGAGAATTTCTCACGCCCATATCCCTGACTTTTAGGGAATCTTAAGTTTACTGACAGTTACATGCAATTAAGCTATATTGCCATGCAACCATGCAATATTCTTGCAATCTTCGCCATCTTTCCTTCTTTTTAGGATCTCCCACTCTTCCATCTCGAGCAACCACGATGTAAACTACCCTTGGCATCTTCTAATAGCGAGGAAATGGCTAAGACAAAGTTTAATACTTTAAATGCTATCATTTTCTGTCTTAAGCTAAACAAAACAGAATTTAACACTAAACATAACTAATGAGAGCCTTAGTCCTAGTGACTAGCTACTTCCACACCAAAATGCAAGACCTCTAAGGTCCAAACTAAATACAACAATCTCTGACTTGGTTAGAGTCAGCACAAACCAAAATTTTGCAAACAAAATGAATGGTGTTAAACCAAGGTGCTCCTGCACCATCCTCCCCAAAATAGGAAGATTCAATCCACCCTTGGATTGAGGATGTCAGGATCAACTCCCAACTTCTTGAACTCTGCCTCCTTGATCCATACTGCATCTGAATCAGGTTGTCCTTGCCTTTGGATTAGATGTTCCTTATACTCTTTGGTTCTTGTTCATTTGTAGACCCTGGTATCCAAGATCTTATCAGCTTGTTTGGCTGTAACATGGGGTAGTTTGAGTTCCTCAACATCTTGACTGACTTCTTGGATGGTCTGATCCATGTTTGGTGGTGGTCCTTTGTAATGGACTAAGTCTGCAATGTTAAAAACAGGGGACAATCCACTGTCATCAGGCAAGTGCACTTTGAAAGCATTGTTGCCATACTTCTCCAAGATAGGACAGGGACCTATCCTCTTCATTTGCAGCTTGTGAGGGACTCCCTTCTGCAACCTGGCCTTGTTCAAGTGTACCATGACTAAGTCACCAACATTAAACTGGACTTCTCTTCTATGCTCATCCACCTTAGCCTTGTGCTTCATGGTATTTTCTGCCAATGTCTTTCTGACTGTCTCATGAATTTCCTGCATAGCACAAGCAAAATCATCTGCATAACCACTTCCCTTGACTCCATCTTTCAGCTCTCTCAGCTCATAGACACCCCTGGGATGTAAACCATACACAATTTCAAAGGGACTCTTCCCTGTGGATCTATTGACTGTGTCATTATATGCATACTCAGCCTGCCCAATAATCTGATCCCATTGTTGACCATACTCCTTGGTCAAGCATCTTAGAAGGTTT
The DNA here is from genome assembly GCA_007258455.2 of Sequoia sempervirens. Taxonomy (NCBI): domain Eukaryota; kingdom Viridiplantae; phylum Streptophyta; class Pinopsida; order Cupressales; family Cupressaceae; genus Sequoia; species Sequoia sempervirens. The sequence goes on from VDFB02194992.1 coordinate 5,269, forward strand.
CCAAGTGTCCTATTCACAACTTCGGTCTGACCATCAGTTTGGGGATGGTATGCAGATCCAAAGGACAGATTGGTGCCCATTCTCTGCCAAAGTGTCTTCCAAAAGTGGCTCATAAATTTAGTATCCCTGTCTGATACAATGCTGATTGGCAAACCATGAATCCTAACTATTTCCTTGAAGAAAAGTGAGGCTATTTGACTGGCATCATTGGTTGTTTTGCAGGGTATAAAGTGAGCCATTTTGCTGAATCTATCAACCACAACATAAACACTGTCCATTCCTTGCCTTGTCTTGGGTAAACCAACTACAAAGTCCATGCTTAAGCATTCCCATGGCCTAGAAGGGATTGGCAGTGGCTGGTATAAGCCTGCATTTGAAGAAGTGCCTTTTGCTTTTTGACACACTACACAACTCTCTACATATTTTCTGACATCTAAGTTCATCTTAGGCCAAAAATAAAACCTTTGGACAGCTCTTGAGTTTTGGTGATCCCAAAATGACCACTCAATGCACCATTATGTTTCTCTTGAATTAAATTCTCCCTAATAGAACCTCTAGGAACACAAAGCTGATTCCCTTTAAACAACAAATCACTTTGCAAAGTGTATTCAACATACTTGCTATGAAAATGGTTCTTAAACTCAAGGCATACCTTATAAATTTCTGCAAAGTCTTCATCATCTGCATATAGATCCTTGAAGTGATCTATTCCCATGCTCTTCAATTGGATTTCTTGGATGGTAAGAACTCTCCTGCTCAATGCATCAGCAACTTTATTGAGAGCTCCTTTCTTGTGCTTGATGTTGAAGGTGTAGGCTTGCAAGTACTCCACCCATTTCATGTGCCTGTGACTCAACTTCTCTTGGAATTCAGAAAACTGAGTGCTTGATTGTCTGAGTACACAATGAACTCCTTGGGAAGCAAGTAGTGCCTCCACTTCCTTAGAGCTTGGACCAATGCATACATTTCCAGGTCATAAGAAGAGTACTTCTTCTTGGCTTCACTTAGCTTCTCAGAATGAAAAGCCACCGGTCTGCCCTCTTGGCTGAGAACAGCTCCAATTGCTACATTACTAGCATCACACTCAATTGTAAATAGTTTCTCAAAACTTGGCAACACCAAAACAGGTTGAGTAGCTACCTTTTCCTTCAGCAACTCAAAACTCTTGTTAGCTTGTTCATTCCACACAAACTTAGTTTTCATGCCTCCTTTAATGGTATCCAACATAGGAGCACAAATTGCACTAAATTGTTTGATGAATTTCCTATAGTACTGAGCAAGACCATGGAAGCTTCTTACCTCTGTTGCTGTCTTAGGAGTAGGCCAATTAAGAATGGCTTCTACCTTGCTGCTGTCCATCTTCAAATTGCCATGTGATAACACAAAACCAAGGTACACCAGCTCTGTTTTGATGAACTCACACTTTTCCAGATTAATCTTCAGCTCCTCTTCCTGTAGCCTCTTGAAAATCAGCTCAATGTGTTGCAGGTGCTCTTCTCTTGTTCTGCTATAGATTAGTATATCATCAAGATACACTACTACAAAATTTCCAATGTAGTCTTTGAGGATTTATTCATGAGTCTCATGAATGTGGTGGGGGCATTAGACAAACCAAATGGCATTACTAGCCACTCATAATGATCCTCATTGGTTTTGAAGGCTATTTTCCACTCATCACCCTCATGTATTCTAATTTGGTGGTAACCACTCTTTAAATCTATCTTGGTATAGTACCTAGCTTCACCTAGACAATCCATGAGATCTTCAATTCTAGGAATGGGAAACCTATACCTGATGGTTATCTTGTTGATTGCTCTGGAATCAGTACAAAGCCTCCATTCTCCTCCTTTCTTGGGTGCTAAGACGGTGGGTACTGCACAAGGACTAATGCTTTTCCTAATAAGACCTTGATCAAGCAATTCTTGAATCTGCCTAGCTATCTCCTCATTCTGTTGAGGTGTCATTTTGTAGGCTGCTTTGTTTGGAAGGGTGGCTCCTGGTATCAAGTCTATCCTATGACTTATGGCTCTTTTAGGAGGTAAAGTTGCTGGTTGACCACTACTTACTATGTTCTCATAGGTCTGCAACAAGTCTTGAATCTCCTTTGGTAGTTCTTTCTTTTCAGCTGTATTCTCTTTACTTGCCTCTCTTGGCTTGATCATTATTGCATAGCCAACTCCTTCTCCTTCTTCTAAGCCTTTAAGAACTCTTTTTCACCAGTTATCAGCAACTTAGAACCTGCTGTCTGCACCTCATTATCTTCCAACAAAGATTGAATCTTGTATGTGACATTGTCCTTCTTGAAGGTGTATGAGTTCTTGGCTCCATCATGCACAGCTTGGCGGTCAAATTGCCATGGCCTACCTAGGAGCAAGTGGCATGCATCCATAGGTAACACATCACACAATACCTTGTCTTTGTACTTGCCAATTGAAAACTCCACCCATGCTTGTTCATTCACCAAGACATGCTGACCCTTGTTGAGCCATGTAACCTTGTAAGGATTACTGTGAGATATCCTTGTCAATTTCAGTTTGCTGACTGCCTCTTCTGACACAATATTGTCAGTTGAACCTGAGTCTATAATCACCTTGCACACTTTCCCCATCATCTTGCACTTTATCCTAAACAAAGATCTTCTTTGGCTTGGTTCCTCTTTGACTGGTTCTTTGATCAGTGTCCTTCTCATCATGAGATTCTCACCTTCCTCTGAGTTCAAGGGTATTTCTGATTGCTTATTTGCTGCAGCTGCTTCATCTTGAATTAGATGGGTTCTCTTATCTCCTCCATGAGATGTGCTTCCTTTCTCAGGACATCTATAGGCTGGGTGTCCCAACTGGTTGCAATGATAGCATTTCATGTTGGTGAAGTAACTACCCCTTCCTTGTCCACCACTTCTTCCTCTAGGGCTGAAACCTCTTCCTCTACCACCTCTACTGGAGCTTCCTTCTTGCTGATCAGAAAATCTGACTTCTCCTTGAGCTCTTGATTCTGAGCTTCTTCCACTATAGCTTCCTCTTTGTCCTCTGCTGTCTTTGCCTTTACCTCTACCTTTAGGGTTCTGTTCTTGTTTCTTTTTGCCTTTCTCCTCTATTTTCAAAGCCATTTGATAGCATTGGCGTACTGATTTGAAGTTTACCAAGCTCATGTCTTCTTGAATAGACCATTTGAGTCCATTTAGGTACCTTGCTAACCTAATGCTTTCATCCTCAACCACTTTTGATCTAAGGCACAATTTTTGAAACTCCTCTGTATATGTTTGGACATCCATGTCCTTTTGCCTCAGATTGTGTCTTCTCCTATGCAACTGGACTTCATAATCATCTGGGAGATAAGTTTGCCTTATCTTGGTCACCATTCCTTTCCATGAAACTATGGGACCTTTGCCTTCCTTCTCTCTTTCTGATTGCACAAACTTCCACCATGTGAGAGCTGCTCCTCTCAACCTAGACTTGGCTACCTTTACCTTTTGAGCCTCTGTAATGCCATCACACTCAAAGTGATTCTCAATGCTCTCAATCCAATCTACTACTGAATCTGGATCCATTTGTCCACTGAAAAGTGGCACACCATCCAATGCTTTACCACTCAAGGCCTACAATGCCTTCAAGAATGGTTCCTCTGCCAGAATAGGATTAGGCTTTGGAGCTTCCTCCTCCAATTCCACCTCTTTTTCCTTGGCTTCCTGCTCTTCCTTTTTCTTAATCTTGTCCTTCACAGTGTCTGCTGTTTCTTGGACTTCATCCAGGAGTTTCTCCATCTGAGATATCCTTTCTCTGAGTAACCAGTTATCTTCCTCTTGCTCTTCTACTTTCTTTGCTAGCTCTGCATTTTTCACCATGGTTCCTTCCTCTGGTGTATTCTCTCCTACTGACTCAGTGGATTGGCTCATTAATCACAATCCTAGAATCCAACTCTTGCTTTGATACCAATATGGTGTATGATAAAACCCAAGGTTGCTTGCACTGTCTTGTGGAAGATTTTCCACTGTCTCCTACCTGAAACCTGCCTCTAATGGCTTCCTCTTGAGCTTGGTGATTGTCCACACTCTGCTCCAACTCTTCTCAAAGAGTTCTTACTCTGTGCTTTACCTTGGGTAAACAAACACCTTCTTGCACTTGCACTTTGTCACTACACCTAGAAGTCTCTAGATGCCAATCTCACCATTTTGTTTGAACTGCTTACAGGGGAACTACAGGTACTGTACTCATGCTTTTCACATCCCAATGGATCCATCTTGTAGGGTGTTCAATCATCAAAATACCCGATTTCATGAAAAGGCCTTGGTGAGGGCTAGATCCTACTAGCCCTTACCAGTCAGTTTTTGCCCTTTCCTGCTCAAATTCACCAAAAGACCAAATAGATAAATTCCACTTCCTGACACCCTTTTCTGAGCTTTAAATCCTTCACCTAGTTTCAGACCTCTGTCTGTACCGTACCATTGATTTCTGCAAGCAAGAAAGGTTAGGGTGAATAGGCCTAATAACTAGGGTTTTGAAACTTTCTTGTTGATTCCTTCCATCATTTGATTGTTTAGACCTAAATCCTCTTCAACATGTTAAAATGTGACAAAGACCATCATGAAACCGTACAGTATCGTACTGTACCTTCTGCCCCTGTCTTAGTTCTCTAATTTTCTTCTTCCAAACTCCTAACCGGGTCCCAATGCTCGCCTAGGGTTTGGAATAAAAACTCTTTGCTTGGCTCCTTGTAACTCCTAATGCTAAGTATTTACAAAGGCATGGCTCCCTTTCCATATTCTACTGATCTCAGGAGTTTCCCGCGGACAGAGATTATGGGGGAGCCATGAGAAGTCAAACGGGACTGTCCAAAACCCAAAGATAAGACTCTACAACCTTAAGCAATATTCACAAAACACAAAAGTAACCCAAAGCTCTTTTACCTACAGTGGAAAGTACACTTTATATCATTCGACAAACACAAAAAAAAATAGTGAGAACTATATATACAATGCCTTTCACCCGACTGTTTCTTGAGAATTCGGTGTAACTTAGAAAACAGAGACTTTAATCATAGCTCACCATACAAAATATAAATACCATGCATGTATTTTAATCTAGGAACTATCTACAGAGAAAAAGGTACGTGTGCATGTTAAAGAAACTCTGATCAAATGCTAAAGCAGCGCGTATCATGCATAACACACAGTTGTCAGAAAACACACGGGGTTTTCAAAACAGAGAATAGACAAGAAACCTGCTCACTGTTTTCTTCATACTCACACAAAAACTGATTACAAAGACTGCCTATCACTTGTTACCAACCATCCTTGTTATCTTCCCATCTTTTTCCACCATGTAAGAGAGAATTTCTCACGCCCATATCCCTGACTTTTAGGGAATCTTAAGTTTACTGACAGTTACATGCAATTAAGCTATATTGCCATGCAACCATGCAATATTCTTGCAATCTTCGCCATCTTTCCTTCTTTTTAGGATCTCCCACTCTTCCATATCGAGCAACCACGATGTAAACTACCCTTGGCATCTTCTAATAGCGAGGAAATGGCTAAGACAAAGTTTAATACTTTAAATGCTATCATTTTCTGTCTTAAGCTTTAACACAAAACATAACTAATGATAGCCTTAGTCCTAGTGACTAGCTACCCCCACACCAAAATGCAAGACCTCTAAGGTCCAAACTAAATACAACAATCTCTGACTTGGTTAGAGTCAGCACAAACCAAAATTTTGCAAACAAAATGAATGGTGTTAAACCAAGGTGCTCCTGCACCAGTGTTGCATCTTGGGTGAACACCTATATATATTTTTAGCAAAGGAGATTAAACTTTTCATTAAGCACATAATACAACATTTTCCTCTAGAATATGAGTCCATACCTTGTAATTTTCTTTCATGATACAACAAAACATTAGTTTTCCATATTACGACTAACTTTAAGAAATATAGTGAATAAGATGCAACTGAGTAAGGCTTGCTCTCCACCCTAACGTAATGGCCTCATGGAGCCTTATGGGCTCTAGCCATACCCACAAGAAAGGAATTCTTAAGCTCTATGATGATAAATGGAGCATTTTATCATCTTTACAACAGGATAAAACTAACATAACACCAATTTTATACATCTAGGTTCTCTACTTCTATTTTCAACCATAATCCTACTCTATGTCTCATTTTTTACAACCAATAAACAAGGGTAAATGGGAATAGAAAAAACTTCTCTTTCTTTTAGATGAAGGAATTGAACTCTTTCATCCATCTTTCCTCTCCAAGCCAAACCATCACTATCTTCCCAAAGAGGTGAACTCCTCTCCTCTTCTCATTCTTTCTACCATCTCCACTAAAGTTCTCCAAGAGGAGATGTGGGTAACACCCCACTCATTATTCCTCTCAAAAATATATAGGAGTTTCAACTTGCAACTTTTGGGTGGGGAGGTGTGAAGTAATACCCACCTTCGTCAATGAAAGTCATTTTTCCCTTATTAAAGAGGAAACATGCACTTGGACAATGATGCAGGAGCATCTATGGGTACTAGCAATCTTGTATCACCAAAATATTGTTATTTTATTTTGGTTTATTTTCAATAAGGTCTTGAGGGTTAGGAGAATAATATTTTAATTTGCAACTGTGTGTGTGAATTGTGGGAGTTAGTAAATCAATAATAAAAATACACAAACTCAATGAGACGTATTACATTAAAGATTTGAATCATAAAACTAATCTAATTGCAGCAAAAAAAATCTCTAAAATCATTTCATTGTTCTCTATTCTTAAGGATCATTTAAATCATTAGTGCTCTTAGATTTTGTATGTGCACTATGATTGGTTTGGATGACAACCTAAGAAACGAGATGCTATTGAATGCAAGAATCTAAGTTCCTACATGATATTGCATGATGCAAATGATAATGGTGATATTGACAAATGGATATGATGTTAAAAACTATGATGCAAATGTTGTATAAAATATAAGGTGATAATGGAATTGTAAATGCTAAACTAAGACATGATACTATAATGCAACTTGCTAAATGCTAAAACTCTAAATGCTCCAAGTGCTCCAATGTTATTCCTGCATGATAAATTTACTCAAAGATGGATTGATTGATTCTATAGCAATGGGTTGTATTTATAGGATTTCCAAAGCATCTTGTGGTGGCAACAATCAATGATCAAGATTCAAACATGAAAGATGAATGGTGGAGATGGAAGAATCATGGAGGATGTTCCCTTGACCAAGAGAAACATGTCAAATGTATGAGAGAATCAAATGTGTGAGATTGCCAAGTGTCCAACATGTGTCTAAATTCAAATTAGGAATTTAAATATTAGACATATTTAAATACATGTGACATTTGATGATGTGGCCAAAAAGTGCCATAGACATGTGACTAAATTTGAATTCAAAATTATTCAAACTTAGTGAGAAGATATTTAATTAAATAAAAACAAACTATAGACAGTTGTTTATTTAATTAAATTTAGAAGAATGTGGTTTAGGATGAAAAATTTAGAAAAATTTGAACTATATAAATAAATTGAATTTATTTATAAGTAGATGAAGTAAAAGGGGTCATTAATTAAATAACTAGATTGTCTTGACCAATTTTAGGTGTATACATCTTGCCCCTCTTTTAAGTAATGTGTTTACACGTTGCTTCAAAGAATAATTTGCTATTGATACCAAGAAATTTTTTTTATGCTCCCTCAGGAGATAAATCAGTGAATTTTTGAATTTTTAGGATTTTTTGAAATTTTTGAAATTTTTGATGATTTTTTGATGATTTGATGATGATTTTTAAATTTTATGATCCAGAAATGATTTATCTCTTGAAAATTTATGTATAAGCCACCAAGTGAAGATTTGATGAATTAAGCCCATTTTGAAAATAAAAATAAAACAATCCCATCAAAATTCCATTTAATCACTCTTTAAAAAGGTTAAAAAGGTGATTTAGAACTTCATTTGTGCACATGCATTTTGAAAACTTAAGAGTGATTGAGCAATCTAGCAATTTGGAGTAAAATGGTGATCCCTTACCACACACATTGATTCGAGCATGTCATATGTCACAATTTCTTGACAGCATACAAACCTTTGGTATGTACCCTAAAAAAACCTCCTCGTAAATTGTGCAATTTAGTTTTCCCTCCTTTTTTGCATTTTAATTCGGCTTTTAATTTTTCTAGTGCATAGAAACTTGATGTAGCACATAGATGAACTATTCTAGTGCATTCAAACTTTTAGCTTAGGGTTAATTTTGTAGCATAGGATTAACAAATTAGCACATAGATGCATAGGTTTCCCGAAGTAGCACATTCGTAGGGGGATTTAGCACATAGATTGATTTAACACTTAGAGGAAGGCATTTAGTGCATCCAATAACTATACTAGTGCATGGATTTATTAGCACTTTTGTGATGTCATTTGGCGCATCAGTTCAATGTTATAGCGCATTGATAGAGGAGTTTAGCGCATTGATCAAATTTGATGGTGTATTGGGTATTTCGGCGTATTAAAACCCTATTATGGTGCATTGATGAATTTTTCTAGTGCATGCATGCTTTTATTGCATAGAAAGACTATTTTAGCGCATACATGGCATAATGATGAATTGTTAATTAGACTCCCTGATTTTGATGGTTTTTTATCGCATTAGTTATGGACTAGATGTTGTTTGATGATGTCAATACATTAGATGATGATTGACCTCATGATAGGTGAGGTTCAATGATAGGATGCTGATAATTGACATCATGATAGGTGAGGATCAATGATAGTTTGATTGATTGATTGACCTCGTGATAGGTGAGGTGCATTGATTGATTAATAAACCTCATGATAGGCGAGGTCGATTGATTGATTGATTGATAAACCTCATGATAGGCAAGGTTTAATGATAGATTGATGCTCACGAGATTTGATCGAAGTCTCATAAGAGTTGATTAGAGTGATAGGATGATTGATTGATAGGTTGATTGATGTCGATTGATTGATTGACAAGATTATTGATTTACGATATTTTGTGATGATAGGAGTCTTTGATGAGTTTGCAGATTAGAGAACTTGTTTCCCTAGGATGTGGGATTTGATAACCCACCTGACACAACCTAAGGTAGCCATTATTGCATGATGCATATTGTCCTCTTTGATAGATATGCCCTAGATTAGGATTAACAAGGGTTTATTGACAGCTTTAGCAGAGAGGTGGCACAGTGAGCATAACACCTTTCATTTGCCCACTGGTGAGATGATAGTGACTCTAGAGGATGTCTATTAGATTCTATAGATACCTATTGTTGGAGAGCTGGTCTTATATGATTCTAGCGAAGGTGGGACTGATGCACTTTGCTTAGTATTTGAGGATGACAGATATGTGGTTACAAGATTCCTTGGAGAGAGATGGTTGATGCTTATGACACATTGTCATCTATGCTAGCTGGTTTCATCGAGGGATTTCTTTGTCCTAATTGTAGGTCAAATGGACTTTTAGTTGGATGGGGTAGGATTCTTGAGAGCATGATTGCTTTCAAAGGAGTACCCACTATGCACGGAGTACGTACTTACTCATTTTGCACCATTATTTACACCGGAGTGGTCTACCTTTGAGGGCTATTTTGTTAGCGAGGTCACATTGCTTCATCTCTGGGCATGGGAGAATATAGTAGTCATATCCAATTGCATATAGATAGTGGCGATCATGAGATCATATGTTCATGCATATCGCGACTCCGGTTACTCGGCCCTGGTTGGGGCGGGTATTGGAGGAGAGTTCTTGATGATCTAGAGGTAGTGACATGGCGACCCTACCTTGATTGTGAGCAGTGGCCAGAGGAAAATACATAGATGCCTTATCTATTCCAGTCTATGTACCTCATTGGTTGGACACAGTTCATTATCAAGATATTTTTGTTGAGGAGGGTGTGGTGATAGTATGATCGAGTGTAGGGCATGCCTCA